>JADRCD010200600.1:22057-33102 GCA_019843815.1 Montemys delectorum | reverse complement strand
AAGGCGCGAAACTTAGTATGCTAATTAGGCACTAAGGCTAGAGCCAATGAGGGATCTGCACGTCTCCCAGAGATCTATATAAGCCGCGGGGTTTCGGCGTTCGGGGTCCTTCTACTTCATGCCATCTAAAAGAGCTGTAACAATAAATTGCTGTCAGAAGAATCCTGAGTGTGGTGTGCTCCTTATCGGCGAGGGAGCGCGCAACAATAAACGGACTGAGAAAGAAATTAGGCAAATGACACCCTTCACAATAGTCACAAATAATATAAAGTATCTTGGTGTGACTCTAACCAAAGAAGTGAAAGAGCTGTATGATAAGAACTTCAAGTCTCTGAAGAAGTAAATCGAAGAAGTCCTTAGAAGAAGGAAAGATCTCCCATGCTCATGGACTGACAGGACTAATATAGTAAAAATGGTCATCTTGCCGAAAGCAATATACAGACTCAATGCAATCACCAACAAAATTCCAACTCAATTCTTCATAGAGTTAGAAAGAGCAATTCTCAAATTCATTTGCAATAACAAAAAAATCCCAGGATAGCAAAAACTATTCTCAATAATAAAAGAACTTCTGGGGAAATCACCATCCCTGACCTCAAGCTGTACTACAGAGCAATAGTTTTAAAAACTGCATGATATTGGTACAGTGACAGGCAGGTAGATCAGTGGAATAGAGTTGAAGGCCCAGAAATGAACCCACACACCTATGGTCATTTGATCTTTGACAAAGGAGCTAAAACCATCCAGTGGAAAAAAGACAGCATTTTCAACAAATGGTGCTGGTTCAACTGGCGGTTAGCATGTAGAAGAATGCAAATCGATCCATTCCTTTCTCCTTGTACAAAGCTCAAGTCCAAGCGCATCAAAGACCTCCACATCAAACCAGATACACTGAAACTAATAGAAAAGAAAGTGGAGAAGAGCCCCGAGCACATGGGCACAGGGGAAAATTTCCTCAACAGAACACCAATGGCTTATGCTCTAAGATCAAGAATTGACGAATGGCACCTCATAAAATTGCAAAGCTTCTATAAGGCAAAGGACACTGTCAATAGGACAAAACGGCAACCAACAGATTGGGAAAAGATCTTTACCAACCCAATAGAGGGCTAATACTGCTAATATCCAATATATAAAAAAAAATTCAAGAAGTTAGACTTCAGGGAACCCTATAAAAAAATGGAGTACAAAGCTAAACAAAGGATTCTCTCTCTCTCTCTCTTTTGGGGAGGGGGTATTTCAAAACAGGGTTTCTCTGTATACCCCTCGCTGTCCTGGAACTCAGAAATCTGCCTGCCTCTGCCCGCCCCCCCAAGTGCTGGGATTAAAGGCATGTACCACCACTGTCTGGCAAAACAAAGAATTCTCAACTGAGGAATACCAAATGGCTGAGAAGCACCTAAATAAATGTTCAACATCCTTAGTCATTAGGGAAATGCAAATCAAAACAATCCTGAGATTCTACCTCACACCAGTTAGAATGGCTAAGATGAACAACTCAGGTGACAGCAGATGCTGGCAAGGTTGTGGAGAAAGAGGATCACTCCTCCATTGCTGGTGGGATTGGAAGCTGGTACAACCACTCTGGAAATCAGTTTGGCAGTTCCTCAGAAAATTGAACATAGTACTACTGAAGGAGCCAGCTATACCACTTCTGGGCATATACCCAGAAGATGCTCCGACATGTAATAAGGACACATGCTCCACTATGTTCATAGAAGCCTTATAATTCATTTCCAATGTTTTGTACAGGGTCTTGTATAGTCCCCCCCGTCAACCTAAACTCCTTACCTCAAGCCACTCTCCTGTTCCAGCCTCCCTGGTAGCTGGGACTACACATGCCCACCAACCTCCCGGCTTGTGATACTTTCTAGAAGCAACTAATAGAGCCCTGAGAAACACAAGGGCCTCCAAAGAAAGGTCCATTTCAAATCAGAGGACACAAGTTTCCAAGGGCAAAGTCCTCTGAGATTCCCTGGTCATGAGAGGAACTACATCCAGGCTGCAAAGAGCCAAGAGCTAGGTGGGGTAGCTGGTCAGCCATGTGGGGTTGGCCAGGAGTTGACCCACCTGAGACTCTGAAAACTCTCCAGGAAAGGAGTTTTAGTTCTGTGTTTGGAAGGGGAAGGAGGCCGTGGAAATGCTTCAGGAAGCCATTCTGAAGACAGAGCATACTCTTCAGAGAAATGTCAGGAAGCTATCAGGATCCTTAGAATTGCCTCTTTCTCCTTTGTCTAAAAAAACAATTAAGGGAAGAGTTGAGTTCTTCAAGACACTCTGTTTTCAGGCTAATGGGGGATTTTAGACACCTTCAGCTCAGAAGGATTATCAGGCCACAGTAGCTCCCCCAGGCCTCTTCAGGTGGCCCTGACCTAGAGTCAGCATCCTAACCCTTGGTATAGCCCAAGGAGTAATGCTACTCTCTAGAGACAATGCTCAGAGCCTCAGAGGTGAAGCCACTTACTTACCTAAGGACCTGCAGACATAGACCAAGAAAAATCAGTGGGGCTAGAAATGGCTCTGTATTGAAGAACTGTATCAGAGCTCAGTGTATCAGAGTCTTGCTGTATCAGAGACCTGGACTTTGGATCTCAGTATCTGTATCAGGTGCATACACACACACATTTTAAATAAAGGTAAATCTTTTTTTTTTTTTTTTTAATTGAAGGTGGGGACCTGCAGAGGTACTTAGTGCTTAAGAGTACTGGCTGCTCTTGCAGAGGCATAGGCTCCATTCTCAGCATCCACATGGTGGCACTCACAACCATCTGTAAGTTCAGTACCAGGGAATCTTATGCCCTCATCTGACCTTCCGGGCATCTGGTAATACATGTGGCGCACAGTCATGCCAGTGAGCAAAACACCCATACACATAATGGATAAAAACATTTTTTCAAAGACTTGTTTATTTTTATTTTATGTGGATGAGTGTTTTTGCAAACTCTTATGTCTAAGCCACATTTGTCCATTAGCAGAGGAGGCCAGAAGACGGAATCAAATCCCCCCAAACTGGAGTTACAGCTGCCTGTTAGCCATCATGTGGGTGCTGGGATTCGAACCCACATATGTTAAAAGAGCAGCCAGATCCTGTCTTCAACATAATAAATAAATAAATAAATAAATAAATAACTGACACACACAGGTGACAGGCAGGGGCAAAGCCTATTGTTCCAAAGTTCCTGTGGGCCTTGGACATGCTAGGTTCTGGGGCCTGGTAATCAGACGAGGAAAGGTTTCTAAATGAGCAGTGCTTTGCCCTTTGATATAGTAGTCAACAATCACATTTTCTATTCTGGGCACAATGCCACCCAGGGACTCAGCCACCCTCCCCCACCTTAGTGAGAAAGTGTCTGCTAGTGCTGGCAGGATCTGACGGTCTGTGTAGGCAAGGACCAGCGGGAAAAGAAGTTCTGGGCCTGGCTGGCCTGGCTGTTCCCTCTGGTGCACCTGGACATACACCTTCCAACTGTCCTCATCTTACTCCTCTTGTCTCTGTCCCCTCCTTGGCCAAAGGCAACTACATCTCAGTTCCTTGCTATTCAGGAGCTATTCAACAATTACACTGAAAGAGCTTCTGAGCTGGGCATGGTGGCACAAAGGCACACCTGCTATCCTAGCACTTGGAAGGGAAGACAGGAGGATCACACAAGTTTCAGGGTCGTCCTCAGCTGTGTGGCTGAGTTCCAGGCTATGTTACAGAGACCCCTGTCACAAAAAAAAAAAAAAAAAAAAAAAAAAGAGGGAGAGAGAGAGAGAGAGAGAGAGAGAGAGAGAGAGAGAGAGAGAGATAGTTACACTGGTTTAGAACTTTGCCCTGACTCTGAACTTAATTCCTCCCGGCAATGGGCAAGTTGTTTCTTTTCTGAGGAATGCAAAAGAGAATGAGAGATTTTGTTGTGGTGACAAGAAGATGCCAGATCAATGGCAAAGCCCCTCTAGGGTACATACCATCTGGGGATAGACCCTAGAAAAGTAGACATCTGCGCTACTTTAAAGGATGTTTAGCAGGGATGCAGGTGCCAGTGAAGGTAGTTTCCATTAGGTAAAAAATGGGGGTTTTTTTCCACTTCCTGTTTGTAGTCTCTTTTTTCAGTGTTCCTGTATGAAACCACGGAGTTTCAGAAGCAGATGAAACTTATCAAAGGCCTTCCCCAAGCTCTGTCAACCCTGCCAGGTTGAATGATGCTGATTGTTCTCAAAGGGCGGGCGTTTCTCCACAAGCAGAAAAGCCTGCTCGAGAAGTACCACTCACTGCCCTGTATCAGTCTCAATATTGAGTCTGAATGATTTCCCGATGGCGACTTGACCGAAAATGGAAAAATATTTTTCCGTCGCCAGTCCCCCGGCACTGACTGATGTTTCATCCTCTTCCGGTCCTTGTGAGACAGCAAGAGCAGACAGAGCTTCTGCAGTCTAGTGTTGATCCTCAGCTCTGAGAACAGAAGATGGGTGGGGTGCTGTGTTGCCAGGCAACCAAAGGCAACACAGCTGCAGACCTCTGCCAGCTGGGCCAGCCCATTCAAACCGCAGGGAGTTTCAAATGGCTGTGTCCCCTAGGGACTGGGCCTAGCGCTACCAGGGGAAAAGTCAGCATTCAAATGGCTTTGATGACGCAGAGGAAGCTAAGAGGACGCTGTCAAGGCCTAGTCATCATTGACTCTCAGTTAGAATGCTTGAACAGGAAAGAACTCCAAGATCAGACAGCCAGGCTACACACACACACACACACACACACACACACACACACACACACACACCTTTCTTTTAAACTTTAAGTTATTCTCTTTAAAAGAAAAGTAGTTGCTTTTTAAAAAGCTATACAAAGTTCTTAATGTTTCTTTGGCAACAGAATATAATGGAATTTTACAACTATATAAAATGTTACCTTTGCCAAAGAAACAGTATTTATCAGTATGTGTATAGCTGAGTGACAAAGCTGTCTATCATCCAGCACCCTAACTGCTGAAATAAGCTATCTCATATTATAGCATTTCCAAAAGGAAGAGAAAGATGCAGAGACTGGCACATACAGGTATACAGCCTTTTGTGACTCAAAGCTACAGTATCACAGTCTATCTGCAACAACTCACAGTAACTGCCAAATATTATTGGTGATAAGAAAAATCTAGTGGTGGGAAAATACTTAGCAATTCCATTCAGCACTCTTTAACTCAACTCCACGCAAAGAGTCTCAACCTTCTGCTACTTCACACACATTCAGTGCTCCCGTTTTAAGACGAGCCTCCCTGCCCCCAAAGAACTGCCCTGTAGCCTTGAAATAAAGCAGAAAATAGACAAACCCCAGTGCTGGTGACAGACAGACAGCAACTTCACTCCTTCATTCTTCACAAAGATGGAAACCACTTCCTAGGACCATGCAGAGCTAGGAGCCACCTATGCTCCAAGACTTGTCTGTAGACTACAAGGTGACTTTACGATCTTTCCTATCCTCAGAGTCTGCACTCTGCCCCATGACGCCTCTGAATCCACTTGAGTGGCTCTCCTCGACCACTAGCACGTACCCTACCACACGAAAGCCAAGGCTTCTCTGCCTTGTTAGCTCCATGGCCACCATTTGGACAAGTTGGGGTTCCAAGCATTTCAGTGTCTAACCTCTCTTCAGCCTCGCTCAGGCTTCTCTCTCCAGTATCGTCACCAGCAATGTTGTCAAAGGATGATTTCACTTGCTCATGTTACTAAGTCTTAGCAGGTCATCAGCATCTCCATCACTGGTTAAGTACCAGCTTAGGAGTCTCCTACATCTTCACCATCCACAAGCCTCTCCTGTTGCTCAGGTTTCTCTTCTTCTAATTTAAGTGTATTATGTCTGTTTCCTTCTTGTTACATTGTGTGCATGTGTGCACTTCGTCCTTCTCAGATTTCACTGGACCATCTCACGGATACCAAATCTTCCTCTGCCACCTTGATGAGCCCCACCTCCGCCCCTCAGAGCAGAAGGAACACTTGTATAATTTCTTACTTGCTCGTTTTGTTTCCCAGTCTTGGGGTACTGTGTGTTTCAGCTTTCTCCCTTCCTCCCTTCCTCCCTCTCTTCCTCCTCCTTTCCCCACCCCCACTCCAGGAATTCAATCTGTAGGCCAGGAGAAAAGAGTCTGGCTGCTGCTACCTGATACAGGCTCCCAGTCCTCTCCTCAAATCACCTTTAAGAAATCACTCCTCTCCCAGCCTGATGCTTCTTACTGGGGAAGCAATAATTAGGACTGGGTTAAGTCAGAAATGCTGGGGTAGAAGTTCTTCCACATGGAGGAACTGTCAGGGGTGAGGGAGAATCTCTACAGATCCTAATAATATGTATAAAGCACATGATGCTTCTCACAAAATAAACACCATATCTAGTTATTATTTATCTAGTTATTATTCTAGCTGTGGTTTATTAATCATGCCAGTGACTTTCCTACCGCACCATTGTGATTTCTCTGACTGTATCTGCCCTTGTTAGATGTTTAACGCCGGGTATTTTACTAAACTTCTCTAAGCCTGATGCCCTCCTCCTTACAACATATACAATAGTACTGACCCTATATTAGGGAGGATTACATGATATTTTTTAATACAGGCTTGGCATGGTACCTGGAACTCAGTAAATATTTATTGAATAGTGACCATGGTAACAAAAAGAGCTTGGGAGTTCAAAGCAAAATAAATGTAAAAGAATAAGACAAAATTGATTTCTAGAGGTGTGTAAAGGAAAGGTTGACATCTGTCATAGTTAGGGCTACTATTGCTGTAATAAAATACCACAAGCACCCTTGGAGAGAAAAGTATTTATTACACTTCCACATCGCTGTTCATTGAAGGAAATCAGGGCAGGAAAACAAACAGGGCAGGAACCTACGGGCAAGAGCTGATTCAGAGGCCATGGAAGGCTGCTGCTTACTTGCTTGTTCCTTATGACACCATCTACAATGAGTTGGACCGTCCCCATAAGTCACTAATTAAGAAGACCCCATACAGGCTTGCCTACAAGTAGGAGTCATTTCTCAACTGAGGCTCCCTCCTCTCTGATAATACTAGCTTGTATCAAGTTAACATAAACATAGCCAACAATTGCTATTCCTTAGGATCAAAGTGATTAACTCCTTTGGCTCCACGTTCTAGATAGCGGGGGTCAGAGGGAGGGTTGGAGAGCGTTGCAAGTTTGCCTTTGGGAATGAAGCCCTGTCTGAAAGTACTACACTCTATAGGCTGTTTTTCATTACTTTCCAAGAAAGGAAGAGACATGCCATGGTGTTCACCTTAGGAAGATGGCCGAGCAATGAAGCTTTCACTTAAAAAAAAAAAAAAGAAAGAAAGAAAAGAAAAGAAAGGAAAAGAAAAGAAAAGGAGAAACTAAGGGATGCTGATGTGTTGACTGAAGTGACTATCAGAAAGCCAGGAGAACGGACAGTAGTGTGTGCCATTGTCACTGCTTTGTTTATAGCGCACAGCACAGCCTCTGGCACACTTCTTCCTATAAGATTTGTTGAAGTTAGTGAAGCAGCTGGCTTTCTACACCACCACAGGGACAAGGCACTCAAGCCAATGTGGTCTCTCTCCTTAGAACTGAAGGAGGCAGAAGGAAGAATGTTGAACCAGGGCATCTGTATAACCCTGACTGGTTGTCCTTAACAAGGCAAAGGAAGGGGAAACAGATTGCTGAGTACCAGGGACAGAGAACAATAGCTTTCTGATTTCCCGCCCTTCAAACAAATTCAATGGGTCTTACCGAATAGAATAGCTGAGTTCTTCTTGCCATATTTCTTATGCAAAGTAAGATAGCCATAAAGTAGAAGATGGCAACAGTTCTAGCAATTGAGTGAACTATAGAAACAGCTCAGTTTGAAACATGGATGGGTGGAGGATCCTGGTAGATTTAATTCAATTTTCTCTTTTGTGCTTGAAAGCTATGAGCACACTTTATACAATAGCAAGAGACCAGGAGCAACACAATTGTCTGAACAACACAATTGTCTGGCTGTAGAAGACAACCACAATGGAGTACTGTGAAACTGGAAACGCTTTGTGTGTTTATCAAGATCCTGAAATATATTAAGGCTTGCTTTTGTCTGATTAGATATATTTTAGCTGGAACAAAAGTATAAAAACTGAATATATTAAGAGACACCAGGCAATGTTTCAATGCACTTCTAACGATCAGGTAAAACATCTATCTTCTGAATTACTTTTTTTTTTTTCTACATTGTAAACATCACCCACATCTTCTCTTCTAGTGTTCTGAGAGAATGCAAAATTGTTATGTGTAGTGCACCAGCAGCAGGAGCCACCAGGAGGCCTCGTCCTATCTAACTGTAACCTAGTGATGAAAGGCTACGTGGCCCTCTCCTCTGCCACCTCTGAGAAACACCATCAGCTTTTCCAGACTCCGTGTGTAAGTGAGATCACATGGTGCTTGTCCTTGGGGGCCCGATTTTTCAGTAGTTGATGGACATTTAGATTGTTCTCTGTCTTTTTGGCTTTTATCGATAGTGTGCAATGAACCTGGAATATACATGTTTCTTTGTATTTCTTTTCAGTTTTATTTCTTCTTCCTCCCACTGTAGTGGGAGTGCTGGGTCAAACTATATTTCTATTTTATCTTCTTTTCTTTTTTCTCTCTTTTGGCTTCTTTGAGACAGGGACTCACTTTGTAGCCCAGGATACCCATAATTCACTATATAGCCCAGGCTGGCCTCAAACTCATGAACCTCCTGCCCCTAACTCCTGAGTGCTAAAATCACATTTGTGCACAATATGCTTAATTTTCTCAGTAACTGCCATAGTATTTGCAGAAGGATTGCATTCTGGAACAGTGGGTGCACATGCTCCTTTTCTTTAAATCCTCTCCAATACTTACTATCTTTTGTCTTTTTAATGACTTTTTCTTTTTTGGAGTGAGGTGACATTTTGCATTTCCTCAATAATTAGTGATTGAGAAATGTCATATGTGTGTCCCCGAGTGGGTGTGTGGTTACGGTTATCACCATATTCTAGTGTTTCCCTTTTACTAGGACTTAACAGCTGTCTATCAGATTAATTAAGTAGGTAGGCAGTGATTTGATTTCATCATTTCTCTTTGGCTGAGTGTAGGGCTGAGAAGACAAGCTGGTCTTTGGGGTGGGGACGTGCTGTGAAGTAACTGTACACACATTTAGAGCAGAAAACAGAGCAGCGTGCACTTCTGTCCCAGAGCTGTTTGCGCAGGCCTCAGATACCGCCTAGCCGTTCACTGAGAGCGGCTCTCATGTCTTGGAACAAGTCTCCATCAGAGGCCTTTCTCTCTTTTCTCTCACTTTTGCCACTGTGCCTGCATAGTTCAGTTGCTTTTTTCCCTTCAGGCTTAAATGTATGTAGCTGAGCAGTTCGTCTTCCTGGTGAGCCAAGCTCCTGTAGTCGCTACACTATTGAGTCTTTAGGGAGCCTTGTTACAAATGTACGTCCTTGATTGGCTGCATACACTTGCCAAAGGACTCTCTTGAATTACATGTATTTATAACAGTATTTGTTTATTTACTTCGTGTGTATATGTATGTGTACTACATGCATGCAGGAGTCCTCAAAGGTCAGAAGAGGTGGTAGATCCCCTGCACCTGGAGTTGCGGGTGCCTGTGAACCTTAGCGTGAGTGCTGGGAATCTTCTAACCTAGGTCCCCTACAAAAGCAACATGCTCTTAATCACCAGCCCGAAGTTATCTTCACTGCTAACAAATATTTCATACTTTCCAACCCCTGAAAAAGAGAGACGATATTCTATGACCAAGAGAGATTGCTACTAAATAGTTTCATGATTTTTAAAGCACTTATTGAACTTTGATGGTTTTTGTTCTTACCAATTATCAGATGTATAAATAATATTGTAGGAAAGAATGGTTTGGGCTAGCTATGGGGTTAGGCTCAGAGGCTGTGACGTCCCGCCAGATGTGTGTCAGCTTTTATATACCCTATGTGCCCTCCGTCACTGAGTATGAATGCTTTACTACTTAATGTTATTTTTTATTTATTTTATTGTTTTATATGTATGAATCTTTTGCCTACGTGTATATATGTACAACACTCACAACATTCCTGGTGCTCTTGAAGGTTAAAGGGGGGCATTGGATCTCTTAAAGTTGGAGTTACAGAGGGTTCTAAGCTGCCATGAGCATGTCCTGGGAATTGAACCCAGGCCTTCTGGAAGAGCAGCCAGTGCTCTTAACCATTGACCTAACTCACGCCAGCCCACTTTTTTTTTTTTTTTTTTTTAGATTTTCATGCACGAGCACACTGTGTTTACATCATTTCTATCCCTCCCTCTTGCCCTCCATAACCAGTCTCAAATTCTTGACCTCTTGATCTATAATTACATGTGTGCGCATGCATACACACACTACTAAGTCCACTTAGCGTTGCCCGTAGGTACATGTGTTTAACACTGACTACTTAGGCTTGGGACAATTTATCAGGGGACTTGTTCCTGAAGAAAACTCACTCCCCTTATGGATTCTGTCAGCAGTGGTTGATGGTGGCTGATTGACTAGGGGTGGAGCCTTGTAAACCTTTCCCATCATCATGCTGTCATATTATTGGTGCAGACAACCATGCTGGTGAGGGCTCCTATGGGCGAATGTTCCTGTCATGCCCAGAAGAGACACCTCACTGCAATGCTCCAAGCACTCTGGGTTCTACAGAATTTTCAGTCCGTCTTCCTAGATGTTCCCTAAGCCTTGGTTGGAGGTAGTGTTGTGTGTGTTTGGGCTGGGCATCTCACAGTCACTCATTCTCTGCATCTTGACCAGTTGTAGTTCTCTGTAATGCTCTGTCTGCTGCAAAGAGGAGCTTCTTTGATGAGGGCAAGAGCAGCTCAGGAAATTTAGCCGAGGGATTGGTGGTGCACGCCTTTAATCCCAGCACTTGGGAGGCAGAGCCAGGTGGATTTCTGAGTTCGAGGCCAGCCTGGTCTACAGAGTGAGTTTCAGGACAGCCAGGGCTATAGGAAGAAACCCTGTCTCGAAAAACCAAGAAAGAGAGAGAGAGAGAGAGAGAGAGAGAGAGAGAGAGAGAGAGAGAGA
>JADRCD010200600.1:0-22047 GCA_019843815.1 Montemys delectorum | reverse complement strand
AGAGAGAGAGAGAGAGAGAGAGAGAGAGAGAGAGAGAGAGAGAGAGAAAGTTTAGACGGCAGTGGGACCTGGATTAATTTAAGAGAGCAGCAGTAGGTACTCTTTTGTGGTCCAAGATCCCTCTAGCCACATTTTTGGCTAGGTTTACAGTATCAAGTGTGCCTTCCCTCCTATGGTATGGTTCCTAAGTCCAAGAAGAAAGCTGCGGGTTATCCCCAAGAAGTTAGTGTCATTATGCTGTTGCTTGTTCACAGGATATAAATAGCTAGGAAACACTGTTAACAACCCCCATATATGCGTCCGTCCCTTAATAAAATCATGGACATGGAAAACCCCATCTCCATATTTAGCAAGCCCTGTGCTGATTGGTGTTTGACGTCAACTTGACTGGATTTGAAATAGCCTAGGAGGTACAGCTCTGGACCTGACATTGAGGATGTTTCCAGAGAGTTTTGATTGAGGAGGAAAACCATCAGAGGTGTGTGGGATCATTCTGCGATGGGTTCCCTGGACTGAATGAAAAGAGGAAAAGGAGGATGCCTGCAGAACTCCAGCACTTCTCCCCTCTGCCCAGCTGTAAGGCCCCAGCTGCATGTTCTCCCTTTCTCATACAATGGACTGTGGTGGTCTGAATGGAAATGGCTCCCACAAGCCCACAGGGAGTGGCACTTCTAGGAGGTGTGGCCTTGTTAGAGTAGGCGTGGTCTTTTTGGAGAAAATGTGTCATTGGGAGTGGGCTTTGAGGTTTCACATGTTCAATTAAGCCAGGCCCAGTATCACTGGCTCTTCCGGTTGTTTGCCAATGTGGATGTAGAACCTCAGGTACCACTCTAGCACCATGTCTACCTGCATGTCACCATGCTTCCCACCATGACAAAAATGAACTAAACCTCTGAAACTGTAAGCCAGACCCAATTAAATGTTTTCCTTTATAAGAGTTGCTGATGGACTGGTGAGATGGCTCAGCAGTTAAGAGCACTGACTACTCTTCCGGAGGTCCTGAGTTCAAATCCCAGCAACCACATGGTGGCTCACAACCATCCGTAATGAGAAACAAATAAAAACCTATGGGCCAGAGCGAATGGGGCCAGAGCAAGAGGGAGAACTCAAAAGGGGAAAAAAAGAGTTGCTGTGGTCATGGTGTCTCATCACTGCAGTAGAATCCTAAGTAAGGCATGGCCCATAGTCCTTCAAACCATGAACCAAAAGAAACCCTTCCTCCCACCCTGCCTTCCTCCCACCCTGCCTTCCTCCCACCCTGCCTTCTTTCCTCCCTTCCTTCTTTCCTTCCTCCCTTCTTTCCTTCCTCCTTTCCTCCCTCCTTTCCTCCCTCCCTCCCTCCCTCCCTTCCTTCCTTCCCTCCGGGCGGTAGTGGCACACACCTTTAATCCTAGCACTTGGGAAGCAGAGGCAGGTGGATTTCTGAGTTCAAGGCCAGCCTGGTCTACAGAGTGAGTTCTAGGACAGCCAGGGCTACACGGAGAAACCCTGTCTCAAAAAAAAAAAAAAAAAGTTAAAATCAGATGCCATCTGATTCTATTTGTAGAAAATGGCCTGGAGAGATGGCTTGGTGGTTAAGAGCACTTGTTGCTCTTGCATAGGACCAGGTTCAGTTTCCAGCACCCACATGGTTCACAGCCTTCTGTAACTCCACTTCCAATGAATCCAATACTCTCTTCTGACTTCCCTGGGCACCAGGTATACATGTACTGTACAAACGTACATGGAGGAAAAATATTCATACACCTATTAAAATACAACAAACAATTTAAGCAAGAAAAATAAATAAATCTAAACAATTTTATTAAGAAAGTCGCCTGGCAGTGGTGGCTCATGCCTTTAATTACAGTACTTGGGAGGCAGATGCAAGTGGATCTTTGAGTCTGAGGCCAGCCTGAGTTTCAGAACAGCCAGGGCTATACAGAGAATCCCTGGAGAGAGAGAGAGAGAGAGTGAGAGAGAGAGAGAGAGAGAGAGAGAGAGAGAGAGAGAGGGAGAGAGAGAGGGAGAGAGGGAGGGAGGGAGAGAGAGAGAGAGGAGGGAGAGAGAGAAAGAAAGAGAGAGGGAGAAGAAAAGAAGAGAAAAGAAAAGAAAGCAAAATGTCTGGAATCAGTTTTTGTCCCTGGCTCCACAACTCTGTGGTAAAGTAATATAATTGTCCATCTTAGATGTGCACTCTGTATGAAATGTGAATTGTATCTTCATAAAACTTTTTGTTTTGTACCAAGTAGCCTAGGCTGGCCTCAAATTAGATACTTAGCCAAGGATGCCCTTACATTCTGGGTCCTGCTGTGTCCATCTGCAGCATGCTGTGATTACGGGCATGTGCCACAAATCCTGCTTTTTGTTGTTTTGTTTTTTTTTTCAGTGCTGGGGCTTTGAGCATGCTAGTCAAACAGAATTCTACCAATTGAGCTACTTCATGCGTGGGTATGTGGTTTGTGTCTGTGCTCACTTGTATGTGACCACATGCAGAGGCCAGGGGCCGTAAGGCCTTCGCCTATCACTGGCTTCCTCCTGCTTTGAAACAGAATCTGTCACTTAACCTAGAATGTGCTGTTTCAGATAGACTGGTAGCCAGCAGTCCCTGGTAATCCCCTGCCTCAGCCTTTCAGGGCCTGTGTGGGCCATGCCTAGTTTTTTCATATGGTTCTGTAGCTAGAACTTGGATCCTTGTACTTGCTTATACATTAAGCACTGTAACCCTCTGAGTCCCCTCCCCCAGGTCTGACTTGGTTGATTTAAAGGGCTGAATCTGACAATAAATGCTTGTACTCTTAGCACTTGGGAGACTCAGGGTCAGCCTGGGCTGCATAGTGAGTTTGAGGCTGCCCTAAGCTAAATATTAAAACCCAATGTCAAAACAAAGCAAGAACACTCACCACAGTAACAGAGACAAGCCATTCTTCACCACTGAAGAGGAGCTGAGTCTCTCATCCCACCAACCTTTACTGTGCACATAGTGTCTATTTTGGTCCTTTTCATGCTCTTGTTAGAGTTAGTGAGCAGCTATGCAGTCAGAGGCCACTCAGGCCTTGGATACCACACATCCTTGTTTTCAGTCAACAATAAACATGACTAACGTCACCATGGCTCAATTCAACCACACACACGGACTCAGGAAGTTTGGGACATGTGCTGGGGGCTGGCAGGCTGGTGAGCTGGAGAGGCAGTGCTTGGCTAAACTTGGATTTCAAGGCTGAGGTGTTGGTGGAGGTTGAAAACATATCTTCCCAGACTGTGGAGTGGAAAGTTACCATAGAAGGAACCGAAGTAAAGGGGAGTTCTCCAGTTTGGCCTGAAGATAGATACCATCTGGGACTTCGTGAGAACAGATTTTTAAGCCCAACATTCCCTCAATAACTTCCAGCCAGGACTCCTCTTCTGCCTCACTCCTCTTAGGCATGAGTTTCCTGTCATGATTTTCTGTTTGTTTGAGACAGTATCTCATTGTAGCTCCAGGCTGCCCTCAAATTCATTATGGAGCCTGCCATCTGACTCTTCTGTCTCTATCTCCAGAGTATGAGAACAGCAGATGTATGCCTCTGTGTCCAATCTGTGGGGTGCTGGGGATGAAGCCAGCACCTATGGATGCTAGGTAGGCAGTCTAGTGCTGCACTTCATCCTCATCTCCTATACAAGATTTTCAAAGGCAACCATAGAAGGATGGGGAAGGGGGTCTGGAAGAGAGGCCTACATGGGGGGAATTGCAACAGTGGCTAGAGGAGCCAGGAACACAAGAACACGAGACAGTTCTCCTGGTACTTAGTAACAGACACAGAGCTTGACCAAATAAGCCAAGAAAGGTGGCTAATGACTTCTGCTTACCTCTACCTTCTGAAACTCGCCTTTAATCGAGTGACATGCATTAGCCATAACTGCAAGGAAGCCTGGGAGATGTGTAAAATGTTCAGCCTCTGTCACACATAAAGGTACCCTAAAAAGAAGTGGGAATGCCAAGTGTCGGTTGTTTCCAATACAGCGATGGTTATAGTTGTTGTCTTGGTCTGGGTTCGGGGGTAACCTTGACTTTGTTCTTTTCAGATACACCTAAAATCAACTATAAGACTCATTCTCCTTTTTGTCCCCAGTATACCATTAGGAATCTAAACACACACACACACACACACACACACACACACACACACACACACACACACCATTTCCTTCCCAAGGACTAATAAATGGGATGTATCAAGGAAAGATCCTCTGTAAGAAATAGTGAGAACTCGGACCCAACACCTTCCTCTGTCTGGTCAGACAACAAAGAGAAAGCTTAATGTTCTCAAGTGTAAGCCCTCTGCACACTCTTGCCAGGAGGCAACGAGTGGAGCGTTCTAGCACAGGCAAGAGCTGGAGCCTCCTTAGGTATAGGTGGGCAGTCAGGTCTAGCCCCAGCCAGCAGTCCTTATATCTGCATTTTCACCTCCCCTCTGTCAACCCTCAGCCTGAACAGTTTTTTTTCTAGACTCACTAGTAGCCTTTGCCTTTACTTCTGAAGTTTCCCCCAGGCCACTACGGGTCTAGAATAACGGTTTTCAAACTTGAGCCCTCTCTCCTAACCCCATGCTCATGCCTGGTTCCCTTCCGTCTCTTCTTAGCATCTGTCACTCACATCTGTCCATCCTTGTATTCTGCTTTGGACACTTTGCTGAGCAGTGTACATTAATTATAATCATTGCTTGTACTAGAAATAGATCAACACTGAGCAGCCATGTTCACCTCCTTCTAGGATGTACACAATCTCTCCCTAACCCTATGACACTTCCACAAAATGGTACTCATGTCTCATTTCACAGACGGGGTAGAGGGTCAGAAGGGTCACACCACTGAATCTGTTTGGTTCCAGGATTTGAGCTCAGCCTTGCTCAGTTTTTCATCCCAGGTCCTTCCCATAGCTTTACGACCTGGTACTTTGTTGTGATCCCAGTTCACAGAACAGAAACTTTCAATCAGATACCCCAAACAGTCATGGGTGCACCAAAGAACCTCCATATCAGATGCTCATCTCTGAACCAAAATTTCCTGGGACTACAGAGCCATTAGTTCCACCCAGGGGTTCTTTCTCTCTCCCAATGTCTGGGACATTCTTATTTTAGAAAATAAACTATGGTTTCATGTTGAAAAATCCTACCAAATTCCCAACAAATGCAAAATTGTGTAGGTTGTAGGAAAGAAATGTTATCTTTGGCCAGAGTAGTCTAAGCCTGGCAGTAAATGTCTGAAAACATAATAATAAGTGATTTTAACATCCTGTTTTTTTACCCTTTTGTTGATTTTTGAGCATTTCTTCCCAAGCAGAGAGTTATGCAATGAAAATCAAAAATTGCCAAAGTTTATTGTTAGTTTTATTTGGTTCCTTTTCCATGTTTCTGTGTAGCTTGTGTGCTCTACATTTTAGCCTCGGCAATAGACATGATTATAAAGCACTCTGAGAGTGGCCTAGAGGCCACAGTGAGCAAAGTGACTTGGCAGAGTTCACGGAGGGTCAGCCAGGGCCACTCTTAGTGGGAAGCTAAACTTTTACCCGAGGAGTTATGAGGGCTTGCTGGTGTTTGCTCTTATTCTTCCTAGACAGAAAGGTTTCAGATCATTCTATCTTTCTGAGCATCTTCAAAACTTCCCATGCCCATTTCCGAGGAGAACTAGTCTGGAGTACAAGTTAGGGCTGTGGAACCTAGAAGCAGATGGCTTCATCCAGCTCCCAGTTCTGTACGTCTCCATCTGGGTCACCTTGGATATGCTCTTCATCCTCTCTGCCTCCTTGTTCTCTTACCTCTGCTCCCTAGGCTCACCGTGGGAACAGATTAGTTAACAGCAGTGCTTCCCTTGAGCAGTCTGGTGTGCAGCAAAGTGTTAAAGGTGCTCCTGTAAAGGGTGCTAACAGTTCTTTTATATTATTATTATTATTATTATTATTATTATTATTATTATTATTATGCTTTTAAAAAATCAGACCTTACTATGTAGCTGAAGCTAGCTTTTAGTTTTTCTTTTTTTGAGACAGGGTTTCTCTGTGTGGCCCTCCTGGCTGTCCTGGAACTCACTCTGTAGACCAGGCTGGCCTTGAACTTAGAAATCCACCTGCCTCTGTCTCCCAAGTGCTGGGATTAAAGGTGTGCGTCACTACTGCCAGGCATCAGTAGCCCTAAAGCTAGCTTAAGAGCTATTATAATTGGGGGGTTGGAGAGATGGCTCAGCAGGTTAAGAGCACTGACTACTCTTCCAAAGGTCCTGAGTTCAATTCCCAGCAATCACATGGTGGCTCACAACCATCTGTAATGGGATCTGATGCCCTCTTCTGGTGTGTCTGAAGACAGGGACAGTGTAGTCATATACATAAAATAAATAAATCTTTAAAAGTTATTATTATTTAATTCTTAAAATTTCATGTGTATGGGTGTTTTGCCTACATGTATGTCTGTGTACTACATGTGTGCCTGGTGCCTAAAGAGGCCAGAAGAGGGCACTAGTTTCCTTGGAATTAGAGTTACACAGGTTTGTTGAGTCACTATGTGGGCATTGAGACTCTGACCCTGATCCTCTGGAAGTGCTCTTAACTGTTAAGCCATTTCTCCAAGTCTGGCCTTCAAATTATTGATCCTCCTGCCTTACTTCCTGAATGATGAAATTACATGCATAAGACATTATACTGGGAGTGGGGATGGGCTCGAGAGATGACTCAGAGGATAAGAGCACTGGCTGCTCTTCCAGAGGTCCTGAGTTCAATTCCCAGCAACCACATGGTGGCTCACAACCATCTATAGTGAGATCTGACGCCCTCTTCTGGTACACCAGCACATATGTAGGCAGAACACTGTAAATATAGTAAATAAATTTAAAAAAAAAAAATTACATCTGCTTCCCCAAAACTGCTTTTTATTATATTGATTTTATAAATTTGACCTAGCTGTAAATAAAATTTTACCTTGCAACTTCTCGGTGTTAGCTCCTGGGCTTTGATACCATAACTGAGAGTTCAGGAGTAGAGGGCAGGGTGGTCTTGCCATACCTTTAGCAGGTAGAAACTGAAAACTGCCAGGAGAACCTGGAGCCAGGTCCATTTTGATGTTATGTAGCCACCTCACCTGTTTGTCCCACGTTTGAAACTTAGCAATATCTATACTAGGTTAGGTTCTGGGCAAGCTTGTGAGAGATCATCTAGATTGGGTTGAGAAGGGAAGAGTCACTTTAAATGTGGATAACACAATCCCATGGGCTGGAGTCCTGAACTGCAAGCAATCTTCTTCTGCTGTTTCTGACTGTGGATGCAATGTGAGCAACTGCCTCAAAGGTCTACAGACAAGCCCTGCCCCACAGTGATGAACTATAGCTTGGAACCATGAGCTGAAATAACCCTTTTATTTTGATTTTTTAACTTTTTATTGACTCTTCGTGAATTTCACATCATGCATACCAATCCCATTCATCTCCCTGTCTCCTGTTTGCCACCTTTGCAACTTCCACCCCAAAGAAAATAAAAAAATAAAAATAAAACCAAAAAAAAAAAAAACCAAACAAACAAAAATTTGGTCATGGAAGCTGTAATGTGTCACAGTGTGTCACACTGTGTCCCACAGTACACTCTTTGTCCACACTTCTTTACTTGCAAATGTTCATTGCAATGAGTCATTGGTGTGCTTCAAGGCCTCTGGCTTCTGTTATACCATGAATACTAGGTCCTCATCAGGGCTCTTCTTGGATATCCTGTTGTTACCCTGTGTCATGGATCTCTTCTTGGATATACTGTTGTTGTCCTGTGTCATGGAGATCCTGCAGCTTTGGATCTGCAGGACTGGCCATTTCACATGCTCTAGCAGTTCATAGATGATTTAGATATTGAGGTGGACCAACTCAGAAGCCTGGATCTAGGCCAGAGTGATAACTGAATTGGTCAGCCCATCACTATCCCACACCCATACCACCAGGGCCAGCTCTCTGGCACTTCCCTGGCTAACTCATCCAATGCCATAGCCAGCAAGGGTCAGGGCCAACTCTCTCGCCCACATCCATGCCACCATGGCCAGCTCTATTGTTCTACCCAGGTGAGGTATGAGTCCATGCTCTCCTGAGTGCGGCAGCCAGTGAGGGGCTGGGCCAGCTCTCCAGCTTTCCTTGGGGCTAGCTCACAGGAACCTTTGCCACAGAGGCCAGCTCTCCCACCGGCTGCAGATGGCAAGGAGAATGAGGAGGGTATCTCTTCCTCTCCCATGCTACCTCATGGTAAGGAAGTGTCAGGACTAGCTCTCCCATGCTCATACCCTCGGGCCCCGCTCACCCAAACTTCTGCTACCAGGTCCAGCTCTCCCGCGTTACCTAGGCAAGTATTTCAGATAAACCCTTCCTTATGCTGTTTTTATCATCTATTTCATGATCGCAATTGAACAAATTATTAATAAGGTAGTTCTGCCTTTCTCTGTAGAACAAAATAAATTACTTCTCTAGTTTTAGTTCTCAGTGCTGAAATAGAAGGCTTTGATTCAGAGTCTCCTGATGTGGGGCTTCTCCGATGCTACGGAAGCTTATGTACTCACCTGAGAGGTCTGACAAAATAACTATATTAAACAGTAACATTTGTCAGTTGGCAATAGGGCATTTCTGTTGGTAGTTGCCCTGGTTAGTTCTCATTGGCTCCTTGATGCAACCTCAAGTGGCCTGTAAAGAAAAAACCCTCAATTTCAGACCTGCCTCCATCAGATTGGCCTGTGGCCATGACTGTGAGAGATTGCCTTGGTTAGTAATGGATGTGAGAGGGCCTTGCCCACTGTGGGTGGCACCATCCCTAGGCTGGTAAGTCTGGGCTGTGTACAAAAGCAGTGTGAGCCTGAGCCAGTGAGAGAGTCGATAAGGAATATTCCTCTCTGCTTCCTGCCTCCAGGTCTCCCTGCCTTGAGTTCCTGCCCTAACTTCCCTCAAGGACAGAAGTGACCTAGAAGTGTAATAAGCAAAATGAACCCATTCTCCAAGCTGCTTTTGTTCAGTGCTCTGTTACAGCAAGAGGAAAGTAATTAAGTCAATCGTGAAGCCAGTTGAACTGTGAGTATGAGGCAGAGATCACAAATGTTTTTCTAATGGAGGGGTATATAAAGCTCTGTCCAAGGCCTGCTGAGAAGCAACATGGCTAAGATTTGTCACAGCCTTGAGGGAAGCACCCCTCAACTGTGCTGCATATAGGAATGTGGCAGAAGCAGAGTGAGCAGGGAGAGCCCTTGGCCTAGTGGTTAGGAACAAGTTGTGGCTGTGCTTCTATGTGGGTGAGCTTGAGCAATTCACTGCATTTCTTCCAACCTGAGTTTCTCATAGCACTGAGTTGTAATTAAAGGAATTTAAGTACATCAAGTACCCAACAGTTCTTGACAAAGCTCTTAATTAATATTAATTACTGCCATCATCAACATTTTAACAGTGCTCTCCCGCCACGGGAAGAGGGTGGATCCAGAATCAGGTGATGGGTCATTGCAAGGAGACTCGCTCAGCAGGAGAGACTGGCTTGGGCAGTTATAGGATCCTCAGAGACCAAACTAAGCAGCAGGAATATTTGGGGTAGTCTGGGTGTTACACTGACACTTTAAAGAAGTCCTGGGGCAACTGACTTATTCCAAAGAGAGTTCCAGACAGGGGGCTACTGGGAGACAAGTCTCTAAAAAGGCAGAACAGGATAACTTCACCCCAGCCAAGGGGCAAGGCTCAAGTCCTGAGGAGACAAACTGAGGTAGGAGATGGTCTGATGAGCTAGGTCCTCACGGGGTGGAAGGTCAGCTAAAAAGGAAGAAAAGCAGCTGTGACAAGGGAGACCTGGCATGTCTCCTGTAAACTGTAAACTGGGAGCTAATTACAAGCTTGGTGGGGCTGAGCCTGAGTTGCTGCTAGAGCATCCATGACCTTCAGTGACTCACTGTGGGCCTCAGTGAGAGCTGTCCTCTGTCAGGACACAGCTCCTAACAGTATGATAATGTGGTGTTCTGGGAGATGCGAGCGGTCAGGACCCAGCAATCTGCAGCACACAGAAACACCGGGGACATTTCCCAACAGTAACGAGGGCCTGAATTTAGAAGAAAAAGACTTTCCTTATCTGCCTAGGATGATGTGTAGTCTGTTCTTGGAAAAGAGACCTCCTAGGTTTATATCAGCTGTCTCCTTAGTTTTATAACAATTTCGGACGCAAAACAAAATGGCAAGGTTGGAGTCTGAGAATAAACAAAGCCCCCGGCCTGCAGAGTTTGTGAAATTTCCCAAATAGTTTACCAAATATGAGAAACTCTGGACTCAGTGAGTTTTTTCTTTTGTTTTGATTTAATTTAGAAGCAACTCTGAATACTTGAGCCTACTAGAAACTGCATTAGTAGTAGCCTGGAAGTTTGAATTTCAAATTTCCTGTCATTTTTCTTTTTCTATTTATTTGTTTTAGAGGCTTGAACCATTCCTATGAGGGAAAAAAGCTCAAATAGATGGCAATTTTTCTGTACTTCAGGGAGATTTTTCTAATTGTTTCTGAGGTTTTCTGATTTTTTTGTTTTTTATTTGTTTGTTTTAAAATCTCTTTAGGCTATTGCTTAAAGCATCTGGTCTCTATACATCGCTTCACAGTTTTGACCGGGGCCTTTTTTAACCTTTCTGGACCTTTTGGTTTATATTATCTATGAGTCAAGTGCCTATTGAAACCACCTGACTTAAAGGGAGTGCTGTGAGAATTTAGCAACAACTCAACTTTGAATTTCCTAAATGAATAGAAATGAGGACATGGCTGTTCCCCGTGCAGGATAGGAGAAGACTGTTGTAGACAGGAGGGAAAGCAGGGCAGAGGCATCTGAAGGATCCAAACTGAACTAGGCATTGCGAGGAGAGAAAGGTGCAGATCGAGAGAGGGCAAGCGAAGCAAGAGAGGAGCCAAAGACTAAGGAGCACAGGCCTGAACTGGCAGGTTTATAAAGGAAAGAGAAGTTGGGATGGGAAGCAAACCCCGCCCCTGGGCTGGAGAGGTTTGGGCTAGGGGGCGGGGTGAAAGGCTCTGGGAGGAGCCACAGGGACTGAGCAAGACTTGTCCGAGGTTTCTTTGGGATCTGACACTATAGTTAACAACAGCAATAACCAGTCATTTTATTTTTCTAATATGAAAGGGTGCGGACGACAGATTTGTTTCTGTTAAGTGTTCATTGTCTAAACACTTCAAAATAATCTACTGTACTCCTGAGAATATAACTACATCCGAAATATCTTTCAACTTCCTCCTGCACAAAAGTTTGATCCTAAGATCTGAGAAGACGGTCTAGGGACAAGGGATTAAGATCACTCCTGTGTGGATTTCTCAAAGCCTGTTTCAAAAACACTATACCATCTGGCTGCTGTGGTTGGAGGCATAATAGCAACGTAAGCCTAGATCTCTATACAAATAAGAAGGTAGAATTTATGTTTTTGTCTAGCGATACACAGATTTCATTCCATTACCATTCCATTACTAATAGAATACAGAGTGTTCTCAATGCTTATTTTGGCTTCAAGTTGCTTTTCTATCTTCATGATCTTTATTAGGTTTAATGGCCCAAAACCAGCTAGAAAAGATTCTATGCATCTCTAATATATTGGCGACTTAAAGTCTTCTTAAACATCTTGACATTGGTATTTTTACTGTTCTACCTTCAGAATTTATCACTGCAAACAGATTCCAGCTGGGTTCTGTTAGAAATAATCCTAGCTAGGAAGTAAATATTGGTAGGTCTGTTCTTTGATATTAAGTTCTACTTGCAGATGATTAAAACAATAATAAATGAGAAAGAGATGCTTTCCAACAGTATCTTTTCATTGTTTTTGTCTTTTTTTTTTTTTTTTTGTAGTGCCAGATTTGGAACCCAAGGTAGTGCAAATGCTAGGCAAACATTCAGTCCTTGGGTTTTTGAGTTCCCCTGTACAGTGTGAACTCTTCTTGACTTTGCTATGTAGTGCAGGCTCTCTTCAAACCTAAAATCCTCCTGCTTCAGTCTTCTGAATAGCTAAGGCTAGATAGGAAAAGCCTACTGAACAATGTGTGTGTGTGTGTGTGTGTGTGTGTGTGCGCGTGTGTGTAAAATGTGATATATATATTATATATGTAATATATATATAATATGTATTATATATATATTACATATATAATATATATAATAGTAGAAAGTAACTCTAGGGATGGCTGTACATGCCTGAAATTGCAACACTAGGAGGTTGGGTGGAGACACCCTTGGTCAGGCTAGGTTGCATGAGAAAGACTGTCACATCAAATCAAAAAGTAGAGACATTCAGCTGGGCATGGTGGCACCTGCCTTTCATGCCAGTACTTAAAAGGTGGACAGATCTCGGTGAGTTCTAGGCCAGCTGGGGATGGGGTTGCTTCACAAGTGTGGACAAGATCTGAGTAGCTGCCGCCTGCTCCCATTGCTCTGCTGTCCCTGCAGATAGAGTGTACTTCCTGGACTTTAGGGCAAAATAAGCCCCTTTCTTTAAGTAGCTTTTGTTCAGTATTTTGTCACAGCAACAAAATATCTAGTACAAAAAAATGATGCAGTCAAGCAGTGGTGGTGCATGCCTTGAATCCTAGCACTTGGGCGGCAGAGGCAGGTTGATCT
The DNA here is from genome assembly GCA_019843815.1 of Montemys delectorum. Taxonomy (NCBI): domain Eukaryota; kingdom Metazoa; phylum Chordata; class Mammalia; order Rodentia; family Muridae; genus Montemys; species Montemys delectorum. The sequence goes on along the minus strand of JADRCD010200600.1, from coordinate 9,451 downwards.
CTGAGTTCGAGGCCAGCCTGGTCTACAGAGTGAGTTCCAGGACAGCCAGGGTTACACAGAGAAACCTTGTCTTGAAAAACCAAATCAAACCAAACCAAACCAACCAAACCAAAAAACCTGGTACAGAGAAATGGGATTACTACTATGATAAGCCTGACCATAGGGGTATTAGGCCTTTGTAACTAGTTTGCAGAAGGAATATGGAAGAGTTTGAAACTATGGATTAGAAAAGCCCTTGACTCCTGGAAGCAGAACTCAATAGGCCCGAGGATCAAGATAAAAGTAGAAAGTGGGCCTGGTTTCTAAAGTCTCAGAGTGGGAAACAAGGACTCCATTGGGAACTGGGCTAGACATCATTGTGGTAGCATGGCAAAGAACCCAGCTGCATTCTGGCTGTGTCACAAAAGCTCAGGTGAGGCTTTTGTGACACAGGGTAGGTAAGAGTGATGGACCACTTTGTTTGTCGGAGGAAATTCAAGGTAGGTGAGAAACATGCAGGCTGTAATATGTTGACCGCTCACCCTTCTCATTCATAACTACAGTGAAAAACAGCAACAAGTGGGCAGGAAGATAAAGTATAGTTTTTCCTGGAAAAGGGCTCAAGTTGCAGAAAAAGAGGCTGTAGAGTGGTAAAAAGAGAAGCTTCCTGCTTTGTACAGGGGACGGGGTGGGGGATGGGGGGGGGCTGGAGAGAAGGAAAGACCCTACCCATTAACATTTGAAGGTGAAAGGAGAGAGGCCAGGCTGAGAATGCTGTTGCCCTGCTCTCAAAGCTGCTCCCTGAGGAAGAGCTTTCCCGGGACAGCACAGAGGCTACTGGATAAACTGTCACCCACCTGAAGCTGACTACAGTGTTACCGAAATGGTTTTGCAGCTATGAAAGGCGCAGCATTGAGGGGATCATAGAGCCTCAGAGAGCTGTTGAGGTCATGCAATGCATGCTAGAATCCCTGCAAGGAGGCCCTGTGTAGCCATCATAGGAAGTTATAAAGGCGAAGCCCAAGTTTCAGGGAAGACCCCAAGATATTGGAAATGCTGGAACCATAGGACATTTGCCAAGGATAGCTGCACGGCTATGCACAGCGGGCTCAAGAAAGAGGCTGAAGGTGCTGCCGGCAGCAGACGTGGAGGGGTGGGGCACGTCGGCATCCAGGTGACTCCGGCACAAGCTCCAGATTCTAGGCACGTTGCTGCAGGACTTGGTGCTTACCCTGCAGGCTTTTCATCTTACTTTGGTCCCAGCATTCCTTGCGATACCTCAATTCTTCTATTCTGGAATAAGAAAGTTTGTTCTGTACTATCGTGTATTGTAAGAGTGTGACTTGTTTGTGATTTTGTAGGTACTTACAGTTAAGAGAGTGCTTTGAGCCTTGGGACTGAAACACATTTAGTGTGTGATATGTGTGTTTCAGTGTTGATGGATACATGCCATGGTGTAGACGTGGGAGTCAGAGGACAACTTATGGGAGGCAATTCTCTCCTTCTGCCATGGCTTCAAAGGGATGGACTCAGCCTTGCACAACGAAGTGCTTTCCCACTGAGCCATCTCACAGGCCCAAGACTTTGGACTTTTAAATAGAGTTGAAATTGCTAAAGACTGTGGCAACTTCTGAAATTGGACTGAATTCATTTTGTGTTATGAGACAGCCATGAGCTTACTGGTTTAAAAGTGATGTGTTTGGGTTTTGACAAAGGATGGGATTATGTTAACATTGCCAAATTTACAAGATCTAGAATCACTGAAGAGAAACCTCTGGGCATTCTTGTGTTGATTATCTAGATTAAGTTCATCCAGGGGAAAGATTTACCCTACAGGTGGACAGTACTAGGCTGGAGCCCCTGAATGAATGAAAATAGAAAGGGGGCTGGAGTTTAAAATAATAAATAAAAAGAAAAAAGGAAAATAGAAAGGGGCCCAAGTCTGGTGTCCAACAGTTTTATACCAGCTCTCAAGAGGAAAAAGCAGGCAGATGCCTGTGTTTGAGGCCAGCCTGGTCTATATAGCAAGTTTCAAACTAGCCAGGGATACACACTGAGGTCTTCTCTTTTGAAACAAAACTTAAAAGGTAGGGTAATTGAAATAAATGTAGATTGTCTTCAGTTATCAATAAAAAAAAAATATTCTAGGGTCTGGAGAGATGGCTCAGCAGTTAAGTGTACTGGCAGCTCTTCCAGAGGACCAGGGCTTCATTCCCAGCACCCGTGCCGTAACTTACAACCCTCTGTAACTCCAGTTCCTGGGAAATGACACCCTCTTCTGGCATTCATAGACATGCACAGATCACAGGAGCCCAGGTAAAACACCCACACACATTTTCGAAAAGTTTACAAAGATTTTACTTTTACTTATGTGTGTATGTATATGTGTGTGTGTGTGTGTGTGTGTGTGTGTGTGTGTGCATACAAGTGTACGTGCCTACAGATACCAGGGGCCTGAGCTAACAGATCCCTTAAGCTGAAGTTAGATGTATGGATGTGGCTGCTAGCAATCAAACTTGGGTCCTCTACAAAAGTAGGTATGAGCTCTTAGATGCTGAGCCATCTCTTCAATCCCATAAAAGCACATTTAAAAAATTTCCAAAGCAATTAAGAGTGTATCATGACGCAGGTTTATTGCCATTTTAATCCTGCGCTCCTGTGATCCATTTAGTAAATAGAATGTGCACACGTTACAAAGAAGTGAATTCGTGAGTATACTGAGTGCCCTTCTGTATGTGCATAACAGTTATGAAGTACTATTTTGGGTACCTCAAAACTATACTTCTAAGGCATAGAATTATATCAGAAATGAAAAATAAAGAGTGAAACAAAACAAAAACCCTGACCCTAGGATTTTCATGCTCAGTGTTGAGAAACCGGTGAGAAGAGGTTTCTATTACATGAAGTAAGAGGCAGAACTAGAGTGCAGAGAGGTGTTCCTTTGCAGTCAAATGCTGGGTGGGGAAGACGATGTCATCAGAAATGATTATAGCAGATCTCAATAGAGGGCTGCAGGACAATACAGCCTTGTTAACCTAATACTGGTTTATTCAAATAGCTTGAATTCAAATCAATGGCTACTCCCCAGGCAGGAATTTACAATTGCCACATTTAAAGGGAGGATACTGTGTCATTCCAAGGGGAAATCAGGTCTGGAAAAGGCTTCTTGGCTGGAGAGCCACATGTGTCCCAAAACAGCTCCAAATCAGGCCAAATCAAACAAAACAGCAGAGAACGCCCTGTGAAGTAAGCCTGCTTTGAACTCATCCGTATTTCCTTTACTCTCCTGCTTTTCTGGGAGATGACAAAATGTCTCCACAGCAGACTTAAGACCTGGATAAGACTGTAGGCTAGAGGGCTTGGGAGCACAGTCACACACGTATGAACTGTGTATTTGCATAACAGATGATGGTGATGAACTCAGAGCTTACCCCCCCACACCCCCCACCCGGCATCAAAACCCTCGCCAGGAGTCAAGCGGCAGTCAACTGTAAGCGGAGGCTTCAATCATATATTTTGAACAATTTTTGTGAACAATCCTTCAGTTTAAAACGATCTTTTTTGTTTGTTCTGAGCATTTCAGATGTGTACAATGTTTTGATCATATCTCCACTCAATCCCCAACACCTCTCTCCCGACCTCACATCCATTTATTCTTTATCCTTTAATCCCTGAATCCCTGAATCTAATTAGTGCTGCCTAGTGTGTGTTAAACCTGTCCTGTTTAAAACATATGTCTGTCTGTCCATCCATCCATCCATCCATCCATCACCCAATCTTTATTGCATGAGGGAAGTGTGTGTGCGTGTGTGTGTGTGTGTGTGTGTGTGTGTGTGTGTGTAGATCAGAAGATCACCCCATGCAGTCACTTCTCTACTTCCAAATTTACATGGGTTCTAAGGAAGGAATTGATCAAGCACGAAAACGTAGCAAGTGCCTTTACCTGGTGAACCTTCTCACAGACCTCAACTCTTTAGATTCATGCTGTCATTATTTTAACATTAAATGTACAGTTAAGATTTCATTTTGTCAAGCCGGGCGGTGGTGGCGCACGCCTTTAATTCCAGCAGGCGGATTTCTGAGTTTGAGGCCAGCCTGGTCTACAGAGTGAGTTCCAGGACAGCAAGGGCTACACAGAGAAACCCTGTCAAGAAAAAAAAAAAAAAAAAAAAAAAAAAAAAAAAGGAGAGAGAGAGAGATTTTGTTTTGTCTGAAATGATCTTTCTCTGTAGCCCAGGCCGGTCTCATACAGCATTATGCTCCTGTCTCAGCTTACCTGAGTGCTGAAATTACAGGCACGTACCATCATGCCTGACCTCTGGGATCAAAAACAAAAACAAAACAAAGAACACAGTTACTAAACAGTATACTTGCAGAGACAAGAAGCTGGGCCGGGCTCGCATTGAACTGTTAGTTCCTAGGGAGCAGCACATTTATTTATTTTAAACTCAAGTTAATTAATTAAACCCAGAAAAATAAAAAGATTTGCTCATGGATAAAACCATTCCATAGATTCTACCCTTAAGTGGGGTAGACGGATGTTCATCTGAGGCCTGCTGTTGGAATGCTTAGAGAATAGTTAAGAGTTGTAGGTAAAACAGAGACGATCTGATGGGGATGCCTGTTACTGTGACATGTTGTAAGCCTGGAGCCTTAAAGTGTTATAGAGGAGTCACTGCTATTTTCCCTCCATTACATATTCCTGTGGTTCCTTGTCTGTCCCATCCCGTTCATCTGTTCATTCCAGCCGCTAAGACACACTTACCAATTCTAGGCCAAAGCACAGGTAACATGTATGAATTTTCTCCTCCTAGGCCAGGATGGTGGAGGCTGAAGGCTCCACAGACACGGCTACAAAGGGCAGGGACTAGAACCAGGGTTCTTGACTGGCATTTATCACGGACCTCACACTGCCTCCAGTCAGGGTGGATGGATCACATAGCAAAAGCAAGATACAAACTTGTGGTAAGCCAAACTGCTGCTACTGCCTAGAAGTGCCAGTCAAATGGCAGCTTTTCTTGAACTTTCTGGGAAGAGGGACTCTCCGTGTGGAGAAAGCCTGAGCGGTTTGAGTCCCACAGTTCTTGAGTGAAGAGCTGAGGGTTTGCCGGGCTCCCTTGACAGGCTGGCCTCATACCTTTCTGCTTCCGGAGTTGTCACTACTGTTCTTTAGGGAGTGGCAGAGAGGGAAGGAAGCTGGTGGTTTGAATCCGATGGTTTCTCTTCTTATTCACATTTCTCTTGGGATTTAAGTCTTGCTAAACACACAGGACACATGGTGAAATTATTTATTGTGGTTTTCTTTTGAGAGTGCTAGTTTCCGCTCCTAAGAAGGGCCTTAACAAAACAGGAAGTTTTTCTTGGATCTAGAAATGGAACTGTGCCTTTTGACAATCGGGTTTTTTTTTTCTTTCTTTCTTTCTTTTTTTTTTTTTTTTAACTGACTTCTGCAAATCTGTTTTCCTACTTCCCAGTCGGAGGTTAGACAAATAGAAGGGACAAGATAAAATTTGGCGATGCTGATTCCTAAAGTGGCAGAGTGAGGCTGGCGGGGTGTGAGTGGCTAGAGGGGTTCAACAGCAGCAGTTCAGGCTAGACTGCATCTCCCCATCTGACTACAGGCTCCTACCTTCCTCTCTCACACCGGCCAGAACGGATGTATGCAGATGCGAAAGACCTGGGAATGTGGTGGGCAGTTGGTAGCCCCTCCTTTACAGTAACCATTCACATATGAATGCTAGCTGGGGTGGGTCAGATTTTGATACACTCTACACAGTGTGCACTCAAGAATACTTAATGACCTGTAAAAAGGATTAATTGAATTTCCCAAATATCTTAAAACCAGGGCAGGGGCTGGAAAGATCAAATGAACTTGATTTCCAAGCTGGAGACATTGCTTCTTGTATGTGGCTCTGCCACTCAGGAGACTGAAGGTGGCAAGGTCCTGGCAGCCAGACACTGAGGTCAGGGTACTGAGCTTTGGGCCAGCCTAAGGCACACAGCAGAACACTGTTTCAAACATCAAACACACAGACAAAAAGAGTAACTGATTTCCATTTTACAGATTTTTAGAGAATTTAAAAACACATACCTATAATCCCAGTGCTCAGCTCAGTAGGTAGAGGTAGGACTGCCACACACCCAAGGTCAGCTTGGGCTACACAGCAAGCTGAGGCTGTAGCTTGATGGCAGAGCCTTTCTAAGTATGCTTGAAGCCCTAGGTTTGACTTCAGCACTGAAAAATCCTTATTTGCTCAAGGTGAGGTTAAGAGATAGAATCTAGGGCTGGAGAGATGGCTCAGTGGTTAAGAGCCCTGACTGTACCGCTGAAGGTCGTGAGTTCAAATTCCACCAACCACATGGTGGCTCACAGCCATCCATAATGAAATCTGATGCCCTCTTCTGGGATATCTGAAGATAGCTACAGTGTACTTACATATAAGAAATCTTTAATAAAAAGAGAGAGAGCCGGGTGGTGGTGGCGCACGCCTTTAGTCCCAGCACTTGGGAGGCAGAGGCAGGTGGATTTCTGAGTTCGAGGCCAGCCTGGAGTACAGAGTGAGTTCCAAGACAGCCAAGGCTGGAGTACAGAGTGAGTTCCAAGACAGCCAAGGCTACACAGAGAAACCCTGTCGCAAAGAAAAAAGAGAGAGAGAGAGAGAGAATCTAAAATCCAAATTTTCCATTTTCTACTTTCAACTCTATGACAAGTTAAAAGTCATCTTTACCCCAGGCATATCACAATGGTACTGGCCACTTACCACAGCCATAGAAAGGAAATCACCATGAAGCTGTTTTGGATGCTTATGTTTATATTAGAAAAAACATGGAAATTCCAACATCCTTTTCACTGGGTGAGAAAGAGTTTTATAATCTGCTGGGCAGTGGTGGCACACGCCTTTATTCTCAGCACTCAAGAGGCAGAGGCAGGCAGATCTGAACTGGAGGCCAGCCTGATGTACACAGTGAGTTCTAGGACAGCCAGGGCTACACAGAGAAACCCCCCCTCCCCACAATTTCATAATTCTTTTAAGATGTTTGACTTTTACCCATGTTTATGTATGTATATCACATGTGTGCAGGTATCCAGAGAGGCCAGATGAGGGTGTTGGATTCCCTGGGACTGGGCTTACAGGCAGTTGTGACCCATCTGATGTCAAGGCTGGGAACCAGTCCCAGACTAAGGACCTCTGCAAGAGCAGCAAGTGCTTTTATCCACTGAGCCATCTAGCCCCCTCAAGACAATAATTACTAAGCTATCTAAAATTAAGAGAAAGTAAGAGGACTTCCAGTTTTTAGCATTTTTCTTTGTGCTTCTAGGTCAGCACTTTGAGTTATTAACTAGGCATGTCTGAAGTGGAAAGCCTGGGAACTGTGGCTCTTTCACAAGGAACTGTATCTGTGTCTTGCTTTTTCTTGGACCTGGGTCTTCTCGTTACCCAGGCTGGTCTCAACAAGCCATCCTCTTAGCCTGCACCTCACGTGCAGTTGGAAATTCGGGAGGGGAATCGCCACTCTTAGCTCTTCTCTTCCTAAATAGACTTTTTAGGTGGGTGCATGGTCATGCAATTTCTCCACCGCCTTTGTAGCTAGATCTGGCCAGGTGGGAGTAGAAGCAAGAATGGAGCAAGCAGTCCGTCGCCCTGACAGAGGAGGAGTGTCTTTATCCTCTCCCTGTTACTACAACGTAGAGCCGGTGCTGAGTCAACTCGGACTGCAAAATGGAAGCCATGTGTTGAAAACGACGGCAGTCTCTGCCATTGCTTAACTGCCTCCATATTATGCCATCGGCCTCAACGCATATCTTAGGTAATACCAGATATAAATAAACATTTAACAGAACAGTGCTCTGACCTCCTGACCTCCAGACAAATGTGCTTTTTTGGAAAGAATGTATAGTTGAGTTAATCAACCCGTTCTACTTCAGTAGTGGGTGTCTCCTGAGTCCGTGGTGTGTGGTGTGACAGGGAAAGGAAGGACACAGAAGACGGCATCTTGTTTCCAGATCATGCGCACTTGGCCACGGAGTTCCCGGTTTTTCCTGACTGTAACCACCACGTCCTCCCCAGACACAGTGCAGGTTTATGTAGGAAGGCTGTTCAAGCTGAGTCTTCCAGCTACCTGGCCTCTTAGGTAATGTGAAGAACTGAAGCCACATATGCCTACGATAATTCAAACGAACTTGGTGGTTCTAATTGCCCAGGTCGTAGCACAAAGATAAGATAAACTATGGAGCAGCAACATTTTAAAAGCTATCTTGAAATACTTAACCCAGTTTTCATGGCACAGCTTACTGTAACTAGGAGCCACTCAGCAGGCTGTGGTCAAAGTGCTGACTCATTTCTCACCTAAGTGGCTATCAGAAGAGCAGGTCCTCCGTCCAGCAGCAACTTAACAGAAATCTTCAAGTTGGGGCTGCATCTCAGGAGTACAAAATAGATTTGCTTTCCTAGTTGAGGTTGCTCACTGGCCAGAGAGTCCTAGGTGAGACATTTCAAAGGGCTTCCTTTATAATCTTCAGCCAGAGTGCCATAAATTAAAGATGGGTTGATCTCAAGCTCTTCCATTAGCAACTACAGTTTTCCAACTTCACTGCCATTAAAAATTGACTGGGCTTTGAGAATTGCTTCAAAACCTTGAGCTAAGGCATTCTTTGATCCCAGGGAGAGGTACTTGGTATTGTTTCATTTCCTCTGGTTTTCAAAAGAGAAATCTGAGAAGTGGCAAAGCATCAGGATTTAAAGCTCGACGAAAAGCCAAAGCTAGTTGTTTCCAGGCCTGAGCTGGCCCAGAGGCTGGAGAAGCCATCAGGTAGCACTGCAGCCCAGTCAGCATTTTCAATGGGTAGCTTTGCTGTTTGCTGTAAACAGTGGTAAATTTCCAGAACCACAGCCACACCCATATTAAAATGTTAATTACCAAAGAGTCTCATAACCCCAAGTGCAAATGAACAGTGAATTAAAGGTCCCTAGGGATTGTCTCTGGATTTCCTCCACTAGCACGCATAATTGAACACTCTAAAGATCAGACTTTTTAAAAAGACAGTCAGTCATCTCAAAGTTGAGCCCATCCATCAGTCCCTGACACTTGTAGATTGCGGAGATACAGTGCCTCGGCTTTGCGCTGCTTTGAAGATACTAACCCTAGTCTGCTGAAGAAGAACCGAACTTTAAAAAACCAAACCAAACCAGGCCTTCCATGGACCCCGAGCTTTGCTGAAGCTGCTGGAGATGGGAAACTACTTCCTGTTTACTCTTTCTAAAAGTTCCAGAAACCCTAGTGCCCCGCCAGAACAGCAGACCTTAAGAGTCCACAAAAGTCTTACTGGGATTAGGAAAGAGGCTCATTTGTTTTCAAACTGTGGTCCCTCCGCCCAGAGTCCTTCCACCCCCACACCAGTGTCTGCAGCTTTGATTGCTAACTAACCATCCACCCACAGAGACTCTAACCTTGACTGGGATCCTTCAAAGAG
>JADRCD010200599.1:16633-42917 GCA_019843815.1 Montemys delectorum | reverse complement strand
GACTGTGGTGCTAGAAAGAAGGCTAGTGCTTAAGAACACCATTGTCTCTGCAACTCCTTCCATGGGTATTTTGTTCCCCCTTTTAAGAAGGAACAAAGTATCCACACTCTGGTCTTCCTTCTTCTTGAGTTTCTTGTGGTTTGTGGATTGTACTTTGTGTATTCCGATCTTCTGGGCTAATACCTACTTATCAGAGAGTGCATACCATGTGTGCTCTTTTGTGATTGGATTACCTTACTCAGGATGATATTCTCCAGATCCATCCATTTCCCTAAGAATTTCATAAATTCATTGTTTTTAATAGCTGAGTAGTACTCCATTGTGTAGATGTACAACAGTTTCTGTATCCATTCCTCTGTTGAGGGACATCTGGGTTGTTTCCAGTTTCTGGCTATTATAAATAAGGCTGCTATGAACATGGTGGAGCATGTGTCCTTATTACATGTTGGAGCATCTTCTGGATATATGCCCAGGAGTGGTATAGCTGAGTCCTCTGGTAGTACTATGTCCAATTTCTGGAGGACCTGTCAAACTGATTTCCAGAGTGGTTGTACCTGCTTGCAGTCTCACCAGAAATGAAGGAGTGTTCCTCTTTCTCTACAACCTTGCTAGCATCTGCTGTCACCTGAGTTTTTTATCCTAGCCAATCTAACTGGTGTGAGGTGGAATCTCAGGGTTGTTTTGATTTGCATTTACCTGATCACTAAAGCCCCTTAGGACCAACAACAATATGAACTAACTAGTACCTTCAGAGCTCCCAGGGACTAAAACACCAACCAAAGAGTACACATGGTGGGACCAATGGCTCCAGCTGCATATATATAGCAGAGGATGGCCAAGTTGATCGTCAGTGGGAGGAGAGGCCCTTGGCCCTGTGAAGGTTCTATGCTCCTGTGTAGGGGAATGCCAAGGCCAGTAAGCAGGAGGGGGTGCGGTGGTGAGCAGGCACAGAGGACTAGGGAACAGGGGTTTGTTTTAGTTTTTGTTTTTTTATTTTATTTTATTTTATTTTTTCTTTTGGAGGGGATATTGTAAATAAAGAAAATATCTAAGAAAAAAAAGATAAAAGGCAATTTAAAAAAAAGAAGAAGAACACTGATTGTTCTTTCAGAGCATCCTAGCACGCCCACGCATGGTACCTCATTCACAACCATCTAGAGTCCATTCCTAGGGGAAATTGATGTCTTCAGTGGGCACAGGTATGAATGTGGGCACAGACATACATGCAGGAAAACTACCCATACACAAAATAAAGTAAAAATAGTGCAAAAAGATGTGTGTAATGTTTTCTTAATGACAAAAGTTAAAATATCAATTTAATTTCATTTTACATTCTATCTCTTGAAGAATAAATATGTACTACATAAACATTTGGTTTTTAATACCTCATTTCACTAATATTTGCAAAAATCTTGGAGATTTGCAAAGAACTTGGAAGAATCTGCTAGTTAAAATACTCCAAGCCAATTTTTTTTTTTTTTTTTTTTTTTTTTTTTTGGCTTTTTGGACACCAGCAGATTATAGAAGAGCCAGGGACAAAGGGCAATTCATTGCTCACATGGAAACCCGGAATATCAACATCCCTGTGCTGCTTCCCCACTCCCATCCCCAGAGAGCACAGGGAAGCGGGCCAGGTGAGGCATGTTTGGGAAGTAGGTTACATTAGAGAAGAAATCTGGATTTAACAGCCCAAATCTTTTCTAATGAATCAAGGAAGCCTAAACTTTGTTCCCTGGAGAGCCATTATCTTTATCTTCCAAAGCTATAGGAAAGCTGCCTTGTGCTCCGGAGGTAAAAAAAAAAAAAAAAAAAAAAAAACAAAAAACAAAAAACAAAACAAAAAAAAAATGGCTTTTATCATTTACTTTGTTTGCCATGTAGAGATCCTTCAAAGATAGCCTCCACTTCGACAGGAACTGGAATTGGGAACTCTGATTCCCCGAGATGGGAACAATCTGAAAATAAATTACTTCCCTTAGATGTCCCAGAGAATTCAGACTACAGGACCCGACTCCCCGAATGTGGTAAGGTACATACATCCAGGAAGCTACAGATGAGATCAGTTTAGCAGGTGAAAGCCACTGGAGTCAGAAAGTGTAAGAAATATTTAAGCATTTTCATGAAATGATCATATTTAATTGTGATCTCATTTGAAAATCAAATTTAAGAGATTCCCCACGTGTGAGAGACTTTCACTACCATGGTCTCTTTTCATCACCTTTTTAGAGTACATATTGACCAAAATAATTTTATTGTTTTGGACAGAGGGGCCAGAAAGGACCCCCTGGAAATAATAAATCCAGTGGGAAAATAATTACCACTCCAAACAATACCTGTCTGTCCTCCTGGGATGGTGTCCTTCCAGACCCTGACTAGGACTGGGGACATGGAGAATCTGTAACCTGTGAACCCTCCTATTTCCCTCCTGTTTCTTGTAAGTGTAGAAAAATTTAACCAATAAAGAAAGGTGCTTTTTCTGTTTGTTTGTTTGTTTGTTTTTAATGACATGGTTGAGGAAAAGGGGAGAAAGAAAGAGGCCAGAGGAGGGTGGAGAGGGAAAAGGGGGAACAAGAGATAGGTTTCATCATAAAATTATGAAATTCTACTATGGAATTAGCATTATTTCTTGTTACATCCGAAGATCATAAGAACCATAACACCAGATTGGAAATGTGAGGACTACAACATTCATTTTTTTATTCATTTATTTATTTAAGACAGGATATCTGTATGTAGACTAGTGTGGTCTCTACCTGGGGATTCTCCTGTCTCTACCTTCTAAGTTCTGGAGTGACAGGTAAATGCCAACATGTTCAGATTTATAACAGTCATTTAGGAAAATATTCTTAGGAAAATACACATTCAAATTGAATTAAAATAATATGGGAACTGGTATATGTGGATACAACATAGCCAAGACACAAGACACTTCTGACTCAACTTAGGTAGACACAAGATTGCAAGTATTGTGATGAGAATTCCTAGAAAGATGCCTTTAATGATGACAGACAATTTAGAAGAAGTTATGTTTTGTAAGCAATGGATGGAACTAGGAAATACTATCCTGAGTGAGGTAACTCAGACCCAAAAGGACATGCATTATATATACTCACTAATAAGTGGATACTAAAGCTGGGCAGTGGTGGCACACGCCTTTAATCCCAGCACTTGGGAGGCAGAGGCAGGCAGATTTCTGAGCTCAAGGCCAGTCTGGTCAACAGAGTGAGTTCCAGGACAGCTAGGGCTAGACAAAGAAATCCTGTCTTGAAAAACCAAAAAAATAAATAAATAAGTAGATAGTAGCCCAAAAAAGTACGGAATAACCAGGATACAATCCACAAAACTCAAGAAAGTTAACAAGCTGAAGAGCCCAAGTGAGGATACCTTAATCCCACTTGGGAGAGAGAAGAAAGCAGTCAAGGTGGGGCAGAGAGAGGAAGGGACCTAGGTAGGAGAAAGGACATGGAGGGGAAAGAAGGAACATGATAGGTATTGGGGGAAAACAGGACTGAAGCCCCAAGGTCCAGTAGAAGGAATGAAACTGGGCAATGGAATGGAGATAGGAGGTGTGGGGGATCCTCCAGAATGTACCAGAGACTTGAGAGGTGGGAGACTCTCAGAACTCAAAGGGAGGGACCTCAGATGAAATGCCCTACAGTGGGGAAAGGGAACCTTTAGAGTCCACCTCCAGTAGAAAGACAGGACACCAAATGGAGGGATGGGATTGCCTTCCACAGTCAAAAACTCTGATCCAGAATTGTCACTGTCTAAAAGAATTTCAGGGACAAAAATGGAGAAAAGCCTGAGGGAAAGGAGGTCCAGTGACAGGCTCAAATTGGGATACAGCTCAGGGGGGAGGTCCCAAAGCCAGATACTATTGCTGATGCTATGGTGTGCTTACAAACAGGAGCTTAGCATGGCTGCCTTCTGAGAGGTCCAACAAGCAGCTGAAAGAGTCAGATGCAGATACCTACACCCAACCAATGGACAGAGACCCGTGTTGAATTAGTGAAAAGCTTGAAGAAGCTGAGGAGGAATGTGACCCCTTAGGAAGACCTGCAGTCTCAACTGACCTGGATCCATGAGATCTCTCAGACAGTGAGCCACCAACCAGGCCGCATACACCAGCTAATATGTGTCCCTGACACATATACAGCCTAGGACTTCCTGGTCTGGCCTCAGTGAGAGAAAACACACCTAATCCTTGAGAGACTTGAGGCCCAGAGTGGGGAGGTTTGATGGGGTTGGGTGTGTGGACAGGGGCAGGAGGTATAGGATGAGGAACAGAGGTAAGACTGGGAGGGGGAACATGACTGGACTACAAAAAAAAGATTAAATAATAATAATGATAATGATGATAATAATAATAATAATAATAATAATAATAATAATAATAATAATAATGATAATAATGATAATAAATTGGAATGTTGTAAGCCAAAATAAATTATGTTGACGCATCTTTATCCTCCTTAATTGTCCTGTATTGCTTCATTTGTACAGATTTTATGTCTTTATGACCATTATGTAGATCTTTTATTTCTACCTACAAAAAAGCTGAGAATTCCATCTGATAGCATCTAAAACCTGCAGCAGAGTTTTCACTGCTTCACCGTAACCAACATACCTGTGATACCCAGGTGTGCATTTGACAATTATAGTATTGTATGGCTTCCTTTGTTCTGTTTCAATAAAATGTTCATGAAACTTTTATCTCTTTCAAACATGGCATTTAAAGAGACCTAAATCTGTGTCCCCAGCCATGGTCACTCATATTTGGATATATAATAAACTACCCTTTTTATTCCATTGAGGTAACAGCTGTGATTCTCACTAGCACTATCATGAAAGGAAAATAATATGACAAAGAGAGACACTGTCCCCATCCCTTGCCTATCACACTGCTGAAACAATGATCCATAAGAAACTAGAATTTCCTTCTGAACCAAAAAAAAAAAAAAAAAAAAAAAAAAAAAAGATGAGCTTGGTGCCAAGCTAGAGAGGAACATGTCTCCCAGTAAATATTTCCCACAGTTGTGATAACTTTTCAGACCACCTGCAAGAAGGACAAGAAACAGACAGTGATAGAGCAATAACAAGGGTAACCACTCATACATGAGGACAAAAAGTGCTGTTTTATGCTAAGCATATTCTTTTTTTGTCTGTTTAAACACAAGCCTCCTACAGGACCTGAATGATGGACACCTTTATTTGTTCTTCTTTCTTACCTGGCCATGTTGGAGAAAAATGTCTCTGGTTTTCACTACCACTTGTCCCTTTAAGTTTTCTATTGAGGATGAATAGATGACCCCAGCACATGAGGGCTTCCAGTGCCCAGGCTCTGTCTCTAGGAACTACGGAAACAAAACCTCCCACTAATACATAATGACCCTGGGTTTCTATAATGTAACACATCACACTCAGCTCCAACAAAACATCTCTTGGTGGGTGTAGCAAAGACAAGCAAAGTCATAGCCTGAAAAGGTAAAAGATGCCTCAGAACACAAGAAGATAACACATACATTAAGATTGAGCAAGATTTTAGATATAGTAACTCCTATACCAAGTGCTCAGAAGGAGGAAGTAGATAATACACATGGAGACATCTAGAGAGAGAAGATGAGTATACTAACAGTACCCAAAGCAAATTCAGGAAAAATCAGGAAGAAAGAAGGCATAAAGTTATACTCAGAAGTCACAACAACAAAAGGAAAGTGCAAAGAAAAGTTTAAGATGGTGTGGGAAAAACAAAAGAGAAGGAATAAGACTGTTTTGGAGAAAAAAAAAAAAGAAACTGAAGGCAATTTGTGGTTCATAGATTTACCTCCCAATGAATGTTAAAAGAATTCTGAGAGAAAAAAATAGTATCACAAACTCAGATCTCCATTGTTTAAAAAATTCGATGAAGAAAAAATAATGAAAAGAAAATATTCATTCTCTTAATTTTCATGAAAAGGTTTTGAAAATACTCAGGGTTTTGATAATACTCAAAAGCCTTTGGATGCTCACAGGACATATAACAATGAAGCAGCAATGATGTTATCCAGAATATGGAATATACTACTATGAGACTCCTGCATTGCCTGTGTGGACTGTGGTTTATTTGTTTCAGAGATGGCTTAGGCTAGTCAGCAATATATACTGCAAGCTCTAGGGAAGGAAAATTGTTTCTGTTGTTGTTCTGGGACAGGAGAGAAAATGGAGTGGAAACATAATACTAATTGAAAGCAGAGGTGATTGGAAAAGAAACAAAGTTTAAAGAGATAAAAATGAGTACAAACAAGATAGTTACTGATCCAACTACATTAACATTCACTTTAAACATAAATGATCTAACTTCCTAAATTAAAAGACAGAGACTGCTAAAGTAGTGAAGAAAACCCCACCATCTGTTTGCTAAAAGCAATCCACTTGAAACACAGTAACACAGTGATTAAAAACAAAGGAGAGAGTAAAGATATACCAAGCCAGCACTCATCAAAAGAAAGCTGGAACAGCTGCAGCGATTTCAGAGAAAGCAGAATCCAGTGCAATAAAAATCGAGATAAAATGAGCCATTATATATTGGCAAAGAAACCCATTCTACAAGGAAAAATAATCTCAGTATATGTGTATCTAGCAACAGTGGCAAAATACAGATGGAAATAAATTGAGAGAAATTTGAGAAACAATAAAATACGCTCACTAATATAGTTGGAGTTTTTGATGCACTTCTATTGTTTGGTAGTTGCCAGATCCAGCAGACAGAAAATTAGTAAAGGCAGCACTATAAGTTAGCTGGGTCATTTAGTATGTTCAGAATGCTTATTCAAAGTTTTCTGTGTTTATATGAAACATTCATTGAAACAGACTACATAGCTCCAACTCAAGACCAGGGAATAAAATGCATACAATTCAGAAAGCAAAAATAACACCATCTTTGTTCTCAGAAAGCAGAACTGTTTATGTAGAAAAAACTTTAGCCATTGGATTGTGTAAACAAGACTGCCTGAGACTAATAGGCTATTCAAGCAAGACTGCGGAAGACAAGATGACTGCATGGAAGACATCAGCTTTCCTGCACACTAGAAAGGAAGAACTGAAATTTAAAAGTTCAACACAAAAAGAACTCATATACTATGAAAGGAACCACTTATACTATGAAAGAAGTTACATGAACTGTCACATAATGCATAGTGACCTGTTAATCAATAATGGAGCAAATAAACGATGGTGATCCCGAGGCATTGCATCACCTTATGACCTACTTTTTGTCAATATATTCTATGATATCAGTTTAAGACATATTGTGCTGCAGACCTTGTACTGGTCATTAAGATGTAGTGCCATATTCCCAGATTCAACATAGGCTCATTTTAAACCTTCGGAGATTATGCTAATATTTGCAATATTCTGCCAAAATTTATATGAAAAACAGAAGACCTAGATTAGAAAACAAAGAGGAGAAAAACAAGGTAGGCATACTGATACTACCCAATGTGAAGGCACATTGTATAGGTAAAACCATCAATATCAGTTACTAATGTTGAAAAGACAGGCAAGCACATCTGTGGGAAAGGAGAGATCGACATAGGAAGAGTAAACTTACAGTTGACCATGGAGGGTAGACTGTTAAATGGAGAATGAACAATCTCTTCCAAATAACCTGGTGACAAGTGGTGATCCATAAGCAAAACAACAAAGCAAAATGAACAAAACTGAAATATAGAACCTGTTCTGCCTAAACTATATTTTAATCTGATCTTAAATCCAAAGGCAAACTCAAAAATTGTAAAACTTGTGCAGGAGGGACTGGAAGAAAATCCTTTTGGGCTTGATGTTAATGTTCAAACTGCATCAGGAAATGATATATCAACCCCATGAAAAGTCTAATGTGAAGTCTACAAAATACAAAAATACCCCTGTCACAGAAAAGCACAAACAAACTGCAGATAGGAATATAGGAAGTGGTTCAACAGTTTCCTAATATCTAAGTACAAAATAAAATATAATGAGATTGAGTTATCTACCTATCCAAATGATTAAAATAAAAAATAATATTAAAACTAGCCATAATGGAAAGCCACCAGAAACCCCTACTCACTGATATTGAGAACATAACACTCATAATATCTAATCTATCAAATGTTCTTTCTCACTGACATTTACCATATTGCTTGAACATTCATGTCTACAGAGAAACCTCTATATTAATAAATTTAAAAAGCTTAGTCCATAGCAGCTATGAACATGAAGCAACAAAGATATCTTTCAGCAGGAGCATAGACAATCAAACTCTAGTGTATCATAATAATGGACTATTATTTGCTAATAAAATTAAATTAACTACAAAGCCTGCAAAGATACGAAGGAAAGAAGGAAACTAAAATGTGTTTTGAGAAATGAAAGAAGTTGGACTGTATGATTCAGATTCCATGACATTTTAGAAAAGGCAAAATTATGGAAAAAAATAAAAATATCAGTGGTTTTTGAAGGCTTGGGAGGAGGGAATATAATGAATCAGCACAGTACAAGATTCTGGGCAGTGAAATTATGCATAAGGTAGATGAATATATTCATTTTCAAACCCCATTTAACACTATATAGCAATGTGTGAAACAACACAAACTGGAGGTCTTAATTCATACCACAGACCAATACTAGCTTCATTAATTATAAGAAATGCATCTCTCAAATGCAAGACGTAACATAGCAAACTGTGAGGATAGAGGAGGAGTACGTGAGAAGGCTCAGTTTTCTATTCATGATTTCCACCACCCCTCCCTGTATGCTGCAAATACTTTAAAAAAATAGAAGGGGGTGATGCAGAATGAGATTAGATGGTAGAGTGACTGGCTAGGATACAGAGAGTGCTGGATTCAACCCCAGAACAACAGAAAACCAGGTAGGATGGCATCCACAAACATATAAAACTGTAACCACATCACTCAGTACTTAAAGACAAAGGATCCAAAATTCACTTTATCAGGATTTTTGAATCCAGCCTCCAATAGAATCAAGCTTCAAAAAAACATTTTTTTTTATCGGCTATTTTCTTTATTTACATTTCAAATGTTATTCCCTTTTACGGTTCCCCACCTTTGAATGCCCCCTTCCCCCACTTCTGTGAGGGTGTTCCTCCACCCACCCACCAACTCCTACCTCCTTCCACTCAAATCCCCCTACACTGAGTCATCAAGCCTTCACAGGACCAAGAATCTCTTCTCCCACTGACGCCAAACAAGGCCAACCTCTGCTACATATACAGCTGGAGCCATGGGTCCCTCCATGTGTACCCTTTTGTTGGTGGTTTAGTCCCTGGGAACTCTGGGCTGTCTGGTTGGTTGATATTGTTGTTCTTCCTATGGTGTTGCAAACCACTTCAGCTCCTTCAGTCTTTTCTCTAACTCTTTCATTGGGGATGCGGAGCTCAGTCCAAAGATTGGCTGCAAGCATCCACCTCTGTATTTGTCAGGCTCTGGGAGAGCCTCTCAGGAGGCAGCTATGTCAGGCTCCTGTTAGCATTCAACTTCTTGGCATCCACAATAGTGCCTGCTTTTGGTGACTGTGTATGGGATGGATCCTCAGGTAGGGCAGTCTGTGGATGGCCTTTCCTTCAGTCTCTGCTCCACACTTTGTCTTTATATTTCCTCCCTTGAGAATTTTGTTCCCCCTTCTAAGAAGGACTAAAACATCCACACTTTGGTCTTTCTTCTTCTTGAGCTTCATGTGGTCTGTGAATTGTGGGTATTCCGAGTTTGGTGGCTAATATCTACTTATCAGTGAGTGCATACCACGTGGTTATTTTGTGATTGGGTTACTTCACTTATGAAACATGTTTTTAAAGTAAATACATGACAAAATTGTCATATTCATCAAAGTTGTATAGATACTTGAGAGATTCATGTACAATTTTACTTTGAATTTATGATTTCACAATGGTCATTATTGTACTTTTAATCACTTAAATTTTTGCCTCCTTAGTACACATGTTCCTTCCTGTTTAGTCTGTGACACATTTACACTCTTTATTTTTGCATTAATCCTATTTTAACTGGAGTGAGGTAGGTTGTGAGTTACCATGTGGATGCTGGGAATTGAACTCTAGTCCTCTGGGAAGCAGCTGGTTCTCTTAACCACTAAGCCATCTCTCCAGCCCCTATGCTAAATATTCATAAGAAAATGCAATGGCTTGGTATTTCTTCTCCACATTGCTTTTAATTTCTCATCGATTCATGCTTTATCTTCCTCAGTATTGTTTATTTGTCCTTTTCTACTGAAGTGCACAAGGCCTGACGATTAGAATGCTGTCTGAGATAAAGGAAGCTTTGGGCTCCCAAGCACTCAGAGAAAATAGAATTGGTGTCTAGCTCGCTAATTTAGCACTCCTTTTTCAATAGAAGCAGTTAAGCAGTAACTGTCACCTAAATATTGCAATTACACATTTTGAAGTTATTTTCACTTAGCTTTAATTAATGTACAAGATTTATGCCATCTTGAATATTTAAACCTGAAAAATTTGCTTAGCTACCAATGTTTCATTTGTTAAATATGCTTGCCTGGTTCCTGGCATATTTCACATTGTCCTGACTTTTCAGGTTTTCATGCAACTCACGTCTTTCCTCTAAAATATGCTCTTTCAAAATTCTTCAGTAAGAGTGCATTGATAGATTTTTCTTTTATTATTGTTTGTCTGAAAAATGTTTTCATTTTGTACCAGTTCTTAATGGAGCCCTTTAGTGAGCATGTAATTATAGACTGACAGTTGTTTGCTCTCAGCCACACAACATCACTCTCCTGACATTATTGTTGCCTTTAAAAATAAGTTGGACTTAAATTAGTGCTTCTTCTGAAGTCATGTATACTATCAGCAAGACCTTTTAGCCCCTTTTTATATTTGACCTTTACATTTTTGCAGTTTGACTCTTATTCTTATTTCTGTTTACCCTCCTCAATAGTTAATGACGTTAAAATTTTAGGAATTAATTTGTCTCACCAAATTTTCAATTGAGGTTGTTTTACTACTGCTAACTGTGCTAGAATTTCATTGTCCTAACTTAGAAGATGTCTTTTTGTTACCCAGGTGTCAGGCTCCCATGGTAGTTCAGAATTTGTAGTTTTTGACTCTTTAAAATACATAGTTTGAATTCTAAATTAATTGTTTTATTTATTTACATTCCAAAATGTTGCCCCTTTCTGGTCTATCCCCCCCCATTCTCTGAGAGGGTGTACACCCACATATCTGCCTTTGCTGGATTATCAAGTTTCTACAGGATTCTCCCACTAAGACTAGACAATTCAGTCCTCTGCTACTTAAGTACCAGGGGCCATGATCGGCCCATATATGCTTGTTGGTTTTTGGCTTAGTCTCTGGGAACTCCCAGGGATCTAGTTTAGTTAACACTGTTGGTCTTCCTATGGGATTATCATCCCCTTCAGATCCTTCAATCCTTCTCCTAACTTTTCCATAGGGATCCCAGACCTCAGTCCAATGGTTGGCTGTAAGTATCTTCATCTGTCTCAGTCAGCTGGTGGTAGAGCCTTGCAGAGGACAGCCATATTAGGTTCTGTCTGCAAGCACAACATAGCATTGTAACTGTCAGTATTTGATATCTGTCCATGGGAAGGATCCCAGGTTGGGCTGGTCTCTTGTCAACCTTCAGTCTCTGCTTCATTTTTGTGCCTACATTTATTTTAGACAGGAACAATTCTGGGTCAAAATTTTTGAAGGTGGGTTGGTGTCCCCATCCCTCCACTGGGGGCTTTTGCAGGCTGGTGGAGGTTGTCTCTTCAGGTTCCATCTCCCAACTTTTGGACATTTTAGATAAAGTAACCCCCACTGAGTCCGGAGAGCCTCTCATCTTCCAGTTCTCTGGGATTTTATAGAGGTTACCCCCACCTCTACATCCCCAGTAGCCACATATTTCCATTCCCAATTACTATTTAAACCCCATCCTATGTCTCTATGTCACTACATTAAAACAGGCATGCATATTCTCTTTTTCTCAGGCAAACATTCCTACCATTTATAATACCATTTATTTCTTACCTACTCAGTTTGCTATTTTTAAGAAGATTAAACACATTTATTACATAGTGAATATTCTACTAGCTATACTTTTTGTAGTGTTAGTACAATTGTTTTTGATCCTCAGAGTGTTTTACGGCCTGTGTTGTCATTTCTTTTCTCTTGCTGTGATAAAAATGCTCTTACCAAAAGCAATTTAAGGGAGAACATGTTTATTTCATCTTACAGATCCCAGTCCATCATCGAGGGAAGTCAGTGAAGGAGCTTACACGGGATACTAAAGAAGGAACCAGGGAGGAAGAAACAGTCTTCAGGGTTTGCTCACTAAGTCATCACTTAGTTATCGTTTTCCATAGCCTAGGACCATCTGCCCAGGGAATAGTGCCACTCACAATGGGCTAGACTTTCCTACATCAACTAACAATCAATACAATCCTTTAAAGGTTTGACCTCAGATCAATCTGATGTGAGTAATCCCTCAACTGACACACCTTTCTCAGGCAACTTTTAGCTGTGTGGAGTTGACAGGCAAATCTAACTAGGCCAGGCTTGTTATTTATTTACATACTTATCTGTTAATTTTGGTGGAGCTTATATTTGTCAGAACCTTATAAAACTTCTCTTGGAGTTTTTCTTGACTTCATTCAAATCACCTGCTTAAAAAAATAAGGAGCTGAATGGTTTGCAGCCCCTTAGGACAAACAACAGTATAAATTAACTAGTACCCTCAGAGCTCCCAGGGACTAAACCACCAACCAGAGTACACATGGTGGGACTGATGGCTCCAGCTGCATATGTAGCAGAGGATGGCCAATTCGGTCATCAATGGGAGGAGAGGCACTTGGCCTTGTGATGGTTCCATGCCCCAGTGTAGGAGAATGCCAGGGCCAGGAAGTGGGAGAGGGTGGGTTGGTAAACAGGGGGAGGGGGGTGGGAACAGGGGTTTGTTTTTTATTTTTGTTTTTGTTTTTGTTTTTTCATTTTTATTTCTTTCTTTTCTTTTTCTTTCCTTTTTTTTTCCCTGAGGGGAAACTGGGAAAGGAGATATCATATGACATGTAAATAAAGGGAATAGCTCATAAAAATAAATAAATAAATAAATAAATAAATGAATAAATAAATAAACCAAAAAAAAAAAAAACAATTTGTCTTTATGTCAGTTTTGTAGAAGTTTCTTTTTGAAAACTAATTTAACTTTATTTTGTTTGGTATTACTCTGTGGGCTCAGACCCCCCCCCCATACACTACTTTTGTTCCTCTTCTTCCACAATTATGTGGGTTCAATCAGTCATCAGTCTTAGGTAACAGAAACCTTGATCTGCTGCGTCATCTTTCCAGCATGTTTAGGAGTGTAAATCTACAAATGCTGAAACTAAACTTTTGTTTGGATTACACAACCTTCATTCCCGAAAATGTATCTGCTTCATTGTACCTTTTCTTTAGAATTTATCAAACATGATGCCCTGAAGATGGGCACATATTCCCAACATAAACTTTTCTTACTTCTCTCTGAGCATGCCACCTTTTGGAGAACATTAGCCTTTCCCATGTTGAAGCCATAACACTTATCCTCCTTTCTGTGACAGTGGCTCAATAAAACCAGGCTCCCACAAATAGATGGCTGTCTCTTCGCTGCTTCGTTCCTCTTTCCTAGCCTTTCTCAGAAGCCTGGTTCTTAAATTATTGTCAGCTTCTTTATGCATGAAAACAATTTCTCTCTCTCTCTCTTTTTTTTTCTTCACAAAAGCTTACCTAGTATCTTTGGTTTGCTAGGTCAAAAGGAATTTATAAGAGTATCTAGTTTCTCATATCAGTATAAATGAAGTAAATTCCTAAATTTATTGGACCATGCAGACTGTCATGTGAAAAAGAGATTAGATCTTTCCACAAAGTAAAAGTTAGAAGGAAAAACACTTCCCACCCTTTAAATCAAACTGCAGAAAATGTGGATAACTTAGAACAATTTTTGTATGATAGTGACTGATAAACATTCACAAAGGACACATAAAATACATAAACATCAATATTAATATATGAAAGTATATTTATGTGTCAGCATGCCTGTATAAAACTCATTTGTTGGGCTATCCAGTATATCCTTTTGATATTAGAAATTTACTTCTCATAGTTATTCAGGCTGGGGGTTCCACATTCAATGCATGTGGCTTTGATGAGCACCTGTTTGCTTTTAGCAGAGGAAGGAGGGAGAAGAGGGGGAGGAAGGGGAGGAAGGAGAAGTGGGAGAGGAGAGAGAGGAGGGAGAGGAGAGAGAAGCCCTCATGACCTAATCACCTCCTAGAGACCTCAGTTTTTTATATTATTGCACTAGGGATTAAGCCCTAGTATGAATTTTGGAGGGGATCAAAACACACAGCAGCAACAGATTAAATTGGGATGAATATATATTAAATTTTCAGCATGGTTCCACTTGTTTTTATGGCTACTACAGGAAGGGGGATAGGAGATAAAAATTATTCAAAAAGAAGAAAGCAAGAGATGAAGCATAAACCACTCTCAAATGTGGTTGAATAATATGTATTTTCGGAAAATATGATGTTTAAAGTGAATGCTACATTATGCTTATTTCTAGGGTAATATGCTCACAGATTGCAGAGGCAGTCTTCTCATTTACTAATTAGTTTACTAGGGTTCTATGTAGAGATGTTGTCAATAGTAGCTTTGTAATATCTAAATCACGTGTGACTGTTTGCATGAAGCTATTGAAGTTGTTTTAAGAAGGAGAGGCAAAGATTTGTGAAGATATATGGTACCTTCCAAACATGAGCTTCTTTTAAGAGTGTAACTCTGATCCTGAGCATTTCATAAAAGAACATCATATGATTTTGATATAAACAGGGTAAAGTTCATTTTCTTGTATTCCTTGGGTCTCTGTGAATTCTGGATATTATATAAAACCAACTATATTTATTTATTTTTTATAAGAAAGAATTCCTAGTATATTTTACAAGGGATCCTGCAGTGTAATGTTAATTTAATCCCAATGACTGTGCATCTGAAAACTTCTTTGTTCTTCCAAAGAATGTTTTCTGAGCAACTGCTGTAAGACAATTTGCTTTTCCTTTGAACAAGCCCCAGTGTCACCTTTAAGCTTTTATCAGGAGCCCTGATTTCCTTGCCTGAGCCACCATGGAAACACTGTGAGGTGGCTTTGTAGCACACTATGTCTTTCTGACTCTCTACTGCAAAGTATAGGAGGTTAAGAGTAGAGGGTTGTAGTCATACCCTAATTCCACAGTGCAGCTTTTGCACTATCAATATAAATGTGTTTTTCAACTCCAGAGTAGGCTATTTCCTCATTGATGATCAAAGTAATTTAATAGGACTGGAGGCTGGATTATCTTTTATAGGAAGACTGATTGGTGAAGAGGGGAACATAGTAAGAAAAAGTGTCTTAATGAAAGAAAGTGGCTGATGTTTAACTGTTCAAGTGTCTATTCCCTTTAATAATGTATGCATCTATGTATTCTGTATGCATGTGTGTATTTTGTTCTGTTGAACCATATGCACTAGTGGGAATTCCAGGACTCAGGGATGGTTCATGAAAATGTAAACTATAATATCTACTTCTCTCAATTTTACTTAAAATTTAAAGACTTCTTACTAAATAACATGGTCTTATCAATTTACACTATTCATGTGTGGCTAATGGTAGGTTTTATAATACTAAAAGAAAAAACCAATGAAAATATATATCCACCTTTCAGTATGCTAGATGTTCCTTGATCCCCTCGCAACCCCTCTGCCTGCTTATGCCTGTGCCTCTTCTTTCAGTGTCTCAAACTTTCTATAACTACTTTAAAGTTCTGATCATGTTCTAGGAATACAGGGAAGAAACATACCCTGTTCTTGGTTGGTTTTTCAGGCTTTCCCCTGGTCATTTTGGTCTTCCAATGTCCTTAAACCAATGGGCTAAGGAAAGAATAACAGTGTTAGGAGGGCTGGTAGACTCAGATTACCATGTGAAAACTGGATCACCTCTCTACAATGGAGGTAATAAGAATTATGTCTGGAGTGCAGGAGATCCCTTAGGACGTCTCTTAGTACTACCATGTCCTGTGATTAAAGTCAATGGGAAACTACAACAGCCTGATCCAAGCAGGATGACAAAGGGCACAGGCCCATCAGGAATGAAGGTATGGGTTACTTCTCCAGAAAAAGAGCCAAGACCTGCTTAGCTGCTTGCAGAGGGTGATGGAAATACAGAGTTGGTGGTAGAGGAAGGCAGTTATAAATACCATCTAAGGCCACATGACCAGTTGTAGAAACAAGGATTATAAAGTAATATGAATGCTTTTGTTTTATTTTGTTTAGAACATATTTGTACACATATTTGTGCTTCCAATTTCTTTAACAAATTTAAAGTTAAGATACTAAAAATTTAAGTTGGGATACTAAAACAGTGTTTCCAAGGGACATCGACTTATTGTAAATTTCAAATGTGTTTATGATTATATGAGAAATAGCTATATAATGTTAGGCATATTTATAACCTTATAATTGTTTCATTTGTACATGATATATTAGTTATGTCAAGTTGACAAGGGGTGGAGTATAATGACTACTCCTGGTTGTCTACTTGACTATATCTGGAATGAACTATAATCCAGAATTGGAAAGCTCACCTGTAATTCAGATCTTGAGACTGGAAGATACAAGTTTCAGACCTAGATCTTAGCATGGAGATCTTGAGGCATAGTGGCCATGAAAAGCTTTGGTCTAGGCAAGGTAGTACATGGTTTTAATCCCAGGAGACTGAGGCAAGGAGATCTCTGAGTTCAAGGTCAGCCTGGGCCAAAGCAAGTCCTGGATCCAGTCTTGTGGTACTCACCTTTAATCTGGGCTACATCTTCTGCTGGAGACCTGCATAATGACATTGGGAGAAGGAAGGTTGACTCTTCTTTACCTGCTCGCATTTACTTGCCAGCATGTCTGTTGGAAGCTACCCCTACAGAAGACCAGCTGAAATAACTAGCCTTATGGGACTGAGCAACTTCTTGATTCTTGGACTTCTCATTCATAGCTGATCATTGTTGGCTTCATTGGACTACAGACTGTAAGTCATCATAACAAATTCCTTCAATATAGAGAAATATTCCATAACTTCTGTGACTCTAGAGAACCCTGACTAAGACACCCCCAAAGTCAAGTTTAGAAACTACACATAGTATATTGCTAGTAAATATTATCAAATTAATAACAACTCAATCAACCCTTAACTAACTAGACTTCTAGCACTCAGACCATCCCTCTGCTTCTTGAATGTTATTGTTTGTTTGTTTTCTTGAACAAACTTGCAGAAAAGTTTGAATAGGGCTACTATATTAGAAAGCACAGGCTATTTCCTAAACAGGAACATTTCAATATGGCTACTATATTGGAAAATAAAGGCTATTAAGTTATAAAATTGCTTTGGCTTATGTTGAAGAATATAGCAGAGACTCCTAGAGATGCCAGTGGGCTTTAAAATTTCATAAATGGAGAAGTCAACTGAAAAAATTCACACTGCAATCAACATTTTTAGGTGATAACAAATCTTAACAATACTGGCAGATATAATAAAAAAATATAACTTTGTTCCTGTACTTTCATATGATCACCTTGCTACTACTCACTAAAGCCAAATATAGTTGATGGTTCACTTTCCTATGTCTTATAGAGAGCTTTTATTTCCTATTTCTATTTCAAAGTCCAGTTTCAATCTGACATCATCAAGTGAACCTCTCCTGATTATTTGAACCTACAGTGAACTTTCACTCCTTTAATTTGCCTGTCCTCTTTAGTAATGAACAATAAGCCCTTCTTTCATCAATATATGCCTTATATAATGCAGCTGGGAAAGGACTCTTAAAACAGATTAACCTTCTAGGTTAATAGCGTTCTTTTGGTCCGTGACTAACACAATGAAGAAAGACTTGGCTCAGTGACTTGAAAGGCTTATGGTACTTCTGGGAAAAATCTAACCAGTGCTCCAAGAGGATTTTACCCTCCAGGAGAAACTGACCATGTGAAGTAACTTCAAATGCTCAAGGATATATTTAACTATATGGTAATCCTTCTAGCATATTCTAAATCTAAATATGCTTTCACTCATGGTGATTTCACCCTTGTAAAATTTACTGTCTTTGCATCCTGGACACATGTGGGTTCTACTTTTCTTTCTGTCTTTTCCAAAATACATCATCTGGCAAGTCTTACATCTTTGTCATTTATAGTAATAGAAGAAGAAGAAGAAGAAGAAGAAGAAGAAGAAGAAGAAGAAGAAGCAGACGAGGAGGAGGAGGAGGAGGAGGAGGAGGAGGAAAAGTAGCAGCATTAGAGAGATGTCTCTGTTGTTAAGAGCACTGGCTACTGGGTCCAGAGGACCTATGTTGACTCTCTAGCTTCCACATGGCACTCGAAAACTTTCTGTTAACTCCAATCCTAGGGAGTTACCTAGACATGCATTCAGGCAAGACATCAATGTACATAAATAAACAGAACTAAATAACAACAACAACAACAATAATAATAATAATAATAATAATATAACAATAACAATAACAATAATGAAAACAAAACAAAAACAAAAACAAAAATCAAATAATGGCCATGGCTCCCACTCTGTTGGTCTCTTTAAATGTTTTCGGGTACATTGGTATATATGTTATTCTACTATGAAATCTAAAGCTTACATGACATCTAACTTAGAATTGTACTTTCCAGGGGCTTTCTTCAGTATAATCTTTGCTCTTTCTAATTTATACCAGTATTTTTCAAATCTATAAATGCTGTACTCATTAAATTGTTTTAGTTTTACTGACACTGGCTTCCAAATGACTGGAGTCTAGCTTCAACAACACAATCAGCTCTAGGACTTTGTAACTCCCCTGTAAAGCATACTACAGTGGTCTTAAAAAAAGTTTATTATTAACCATCTGACCATACTAGATAGGTCTATCTACTGACAACTTGAGCATGTTTTTTGGCTTGATCGCTAAGTCAAGATTTGCATCATGTTGATTCTTCTAGTAAATACCTATACTCTTACACAGATTGAAAAACTCAACTCATACTTGGCTTATATTTGCTCATAATATTTTTTCATGGAAATTCTGGAAATTCTTGGACATTCTTCTACTCTGGTACATAGGAAATCAAGTGCCTAAGGAGAAAGGTACATAAAAGTATATAGCAATATGAGATAGATAATATTATTTTTATATATTAAGCATCAAAAACTATCCACTAACCAAATATCAGTTTAATTGAGAACAAATATTCATGATAAACTTAAAATATTTATTTTCTTGGTGATACTTAGCTACACAAAAAAGATACAGCAGAACAGTTAGAACAATCAGTAAGCACTAAGGGCAACAGAGGGTGGTAGAGAATGTGGTACCAAGAAGCACTTTAATAATGTAAAGGATTCATCAGTCAGTGAGCTAGCACTGCCTTCCTACATATTATAGTTTTAGTCTAGAATGTCCACCACAACCTCATGTAATTAATGTTTGACTCTCAACAGGGACACCACTTAACGATGTTCTAAAAACTTTGGACAGATCTTGTGTAAATTTAGATGGTTACATTCATATCTTTTCTATATTTGTTTCATATAAAAATGAGAATATATATGAACCCAACATTTTATATTTATATATACATATATATATTATATATACATATATACATATAATATAAAATATGTACACATATGTATATATGAATCAGAGTTCACTACTGTTTTCTTAGTTGGTTTAGTGACTCCTTAGATATCATCTGGTCCTAGCCAAAATATATTTGGATATATTAGGATTTAATAATTAAAATCAGTAGCATACTTTTGGCTCTTACCAAAATTATTTGAATATGTGAATATGTGTATGTATATACATATATACATATAGATAGATATACAGCACCAAACAATTATATAGTTATATATAATTATCACATATAACATATATTTGTACATAATGTTCATATATGTGATAATTGTACATATTTACATACATAAAATTTTATATATACAATTATGACATGTATGATAATTGTTATATTATAGATGATAATATAACAAATGTATATAAATACTAATTATGACAAAACATATCTTAAGTATTTTAGAACAACAGGAAAAATTAAATGTAATTCATATAAGATATTGGGAAGAGCAAGAGAGGAAATGCATCCTTTAACAACTTTGTTCTTTATATTTTCTTCAGACCTCTCATTTATTCTCAGGACTCCTTTGAAAAAGCAGAAATGTAGAAATAAATTGAAGAAGTCTCATACTTTTTTTATCTTTTCAACTTTTTCCTTATCTCGTGTCTATAAAACATCTTAATCAACTTTACTCACAGACACACACAGAGTTTGTGTGTGTGCGTGTGTATGTGTAGTGGGTATATGTGTATAAAGCCTTGTCAATTTTGGGTTGAATTAAATTAGTCTTAGCTACAATTGTTCCAAATCCCCAGTGTTTGTGCCTTAATTGTTGCTTTTTTATATTGTGTAGATTATTTAAAATGATAAAATAGATTGTAATTTACAAAATATCAAAACAGTACTGATCCAACAAGGCTTAACTTGACCCTTTAAATTGCTAAAAACGTATCCATCCTTAAAACACTGAATTATCATAGACATTGTGTGATTGACTATTGTATGTTGGTATTTTCATTATACTCACTGTTTCCTAAAACTTTTCTGTGTGTATTAATGTTTGATATATTTTTAAAACTATGACTGGTTTTATTTCTGTTACCTACAGTAAAATTTTCTGACATGCCTGATTTCCCATATGACTTATGTCTAACTGAAATTGAATATATTGCTCAAGCACCAGGTGAAAATTTCTCATTACTGAAATATATATTTCCTAGGTCAGACACTCAAGCACAGAAAATTAATATCCAGGATGTGGATTTACTAATTTAAATACACAGTGGTCATTACTATTTCTACTTTTGAAAGGATCTATTTGATGACTTATGATTCTATATTACTAAATATACATTATGGCTTCCAAACCAAAAACTGGTTTTAAAGTTGTCTTAAGTCTATGTGTGCATATGTATACATACATCTACTTACCTACCTACATATCTGGGTGAGATTTGGAAACAGCACAAGCATACATCTATTTTTTTAATATGGCCCTGTGTTCTGCAACCAGCTCATCCATAAGTTCTTTAAAAATAAATATATTCATGATTCTTCCAAATGTTAGTTACCTTAACATATTTTCCTTTCAGCTTTGAAATGAGAACTATAAAAATGAACTAAAGAGAGGAAGCATAAGAATCCGTTTGTATCCAATCCAACAAATCTACACAACCAAAGTAAACTGTGCAGTCTACTTCCTAGGCACATGTAGAAATCACATGCTTCTCTTCCTATTAATTCTATCTTAATCCAGAATGAATAATTTAATTTAATAATAATGGTAATAACAATCTGAATGTGGTTCCTATATCCCCACCTCTCACCATTGTTATAGAAACATTCTCATTAAAGTATCTGCATATCTTTATATCATCTTTATATCTATCATCTAGCTAACTATCTTACACACAGACACAGACACAGACACACATACACACACACTCACACACACAGCTCCCTTCCATCTATCTACTTCTCTTTCTGTTAATATATAGTGTATCTTCCTATTCAATTTAGTGTTTTTCTTTCTTTGATTATATTTTTCAGATTTAGAAGTTATCAGTACATGATAGTTTCTCCATGGACATCATATTTTTCCACATACTTATTCTTTGCAATACCAGTCCCTATGCCTGAAATATCATTCCATGTCTTTACTAGGTCACTTCTCCACATGCAGAGTTGATTCTCAGTCAACATTTGCACTGAATAGCCTCCCCTGCCTTGCTCCTTCCTAGATTCCATGCTTAAACTAAGACCAAGGAGTATGATTTACAATGGTAATGAGTATGTCCTCCATTTGTGGGGATATACTTCTGAAGTAGTGCTGGGATCACCATAAAAAGTTAATAATAAAAATTTCTTGAATGCAAGAATTACCATGAATCATAATACACCTTTCACCCATGGTAGCAAAGCAGAGGAAGATCGATCTGTTTGTATGCTAACACTCTTAACTTCAGAAACAGAAAAATGGGATGGAGAACATATTAGTAGTTTAATTTATCTGAGAATGCAGCTGATATAAAAGTGCTCTAGGCATTCCCTTCCAGGACAAACTGGGTATGTGAATGAACCTACCAGATCTATCTGAGTTATCCAGCTCCATGAAGACAAGTCTGTTGATCCAATGGGATGTGCTGTAAGATCAAGACTGTTAGTTCTAGAAGACACAGTCTTTGGGCTATGACTTGTCTATCTTTCATCTTCAAGTGTTTACCATATCATTATGTAGGTACATGTAACAGACTGTCAGATAAACACACCATAAATAAAGAAAACATTCAGAAACCTCTATTCATGTGCTGTTTGTTTTCTATTTATATGCTGTAATGGCTATGGTGATCATAGAATGACAAGACTTAGTGCATTTGGAAAGACAAGATGACGTAATTAGTGATTTGTGCAACATAGTGAACACCTGGCCATTCACACTTTGCTGTGGTCCATGTAGTTAAAGGATTCCATATTCAATTCAAGAGTCAGCTTACATCTCTGACAGCTGCTATTAAAACAAACTGAAGATCAGGTTCTGAGCTGAAACCCACAGTTCTCAATCCAAGAGTTTATTGACATTTTGGTCCAGACAATCATCTGCTACATAATACTTTCCGGAGCATTGGAAAGCATTTTACAACAGTCTGGCTTGTATCCACTAGATCCTAATAGCATTACTTCTAAATCAAAAGTGCCAGTCAGTATGTCCCCACACTTTGCCAAAAGCTTCTTACAGGCAAAGATTCCCCTTAGCTAAGAGCAATAGTTTAATGAATCTGCCTTTTCAGTATCACAGAATCCTATGATTTTCTCTGTTTCCCTCACCTCCCAACCACAAGTCTCCCTACAGTCCTGATCCACTAAACCATAGCTATTTAGCTACATCATTTTCATACTCAGGTACTGCTAAATGGTTTTTCTTTTTCTACTTTTCTTCTTTGCTTGTTGCTGTTCTTTGTTGTTGTTCTGAAGAGAACACACCTTTAATTCCAGCACTTGGGAGGCAGAAGTAGAGGCAGGTGGATTTCTGAGTTCTGAGTTCGAGGCCAGCCTAGTCTACAGAGTGAGTTCCAGGACAGCCAAGGCTACACAAAGAAACCGTGTCTCGAAAAAACAAAACAAAACAAAACAAAGGTTCAATAAAGACAAATATGCAGTTGGGTTAGGCATAGAGATCAGTCACATTGTAGACAAACTGTCACATAATGGAAAGATTTTTAGAATAGAGAGGAAAAAGCCATTATTACTAGAGAAAACATCCTTCTGCTCTGCCCAGTATCTGAATTAAAGACAGAACTGAAGAAGAGATAAAAGAAAGAAAAGAAAATATTTTAAAAGTCATGAAAGGCACAGCCTTTTCTTCTCAGACTTTATATAATTGCAACAGGCATCTACCTTCATATTCAGAACTTTCTAATGTGCTTATGACTCAGTGACAGTGAAAAATTAAAAATTAATCTAAAACAAACACAAAGAAATATTATAAATATATATTATATTAATCATAATCCTCAGCTCCCTAAGATAATTTTAAGTTATCTTGTAGTTGAAAAATGGGAGAAGCAATATTATATTAAGTTTATGGAGTTGAAGATGAATCAAACAAGATTAAGCTCCAATTATACTGCATTTTCCTGGTACAGTGAGCAGATCAACAAAGTTTTAAGCCCTGATTTATTGCAGGATAATATTAAAATGGTGCATGAATATCAATTAAGAAGATAATTATTTTTTAAAGCAACCTTTAGGTTCCATCTCTCAGAGAAGCATTTGTGTTGTTATCTCAGGCAATATTGGTATTTCTTCATATTGAATATTTTGTTTTATTATTTGTATTTATATGTGATATATATATACATGTATATATATGTATATATATATATGTGTGTGTGTGTATATATATATATATATATATATATATATACATGCCTATACATGTCCAAATAACCTCATAAATTGGGTGTTAGTATTTTTTAAGTATTTACTTTTTGATATTATAATATGATTACATCATTTCCTCCTACCTTATTCTTCTTCCAAATCACCCCTTAAACCACCTTTCTCTTTTAAAACTCTTAGCTTCCTCTTTTTTATTAAAAAAAATTTATTAGATATTTTCTTAATTTACATGTAAATTTCTCCTTTCCAAGTTTCCCCTCCAAAAAACAAACAAACAAACAAACAAACAAACAGAACAAGAACAAACCCCTGTTGCCTTCTCTCCCCATGCCTTCCCACAAACCACAAGAAACTTAAGAAGAAGGAAGACCAAAAGGTGGACATTTCATTCCTTCTTAAAAGGGGGAACCAAATATCCACGGAAGGAGTTGCAGAGATTAACTTTGGAGCAGAGACTGAAGGAAGGACAAGCCAGCCTAAATATAGCTATCTCCTGAGAGGCTCTGACAATACCTGACTAATACAGATGTAGAGGCTCACAGCCATCCATTGAACTGAGTATACGATCCCTAATGAAGGAGTTAGAGAAAGGATCTATGGAGCTGAAGGGTTTGCAGCTTCCTCTTATTGTACATATCCACATATGTATGCATATACATCTCTGAATACATCAGCATAATGTGGCAATAATATAAGGATTTGCAGTAGTAACAGTCTGCCAGGAGGGGGCTCCAGCGGCATGTTCTCCTTGCTATGAGACGCATGATTGATCTTCCCTTCTGGAACACTGCAATTTTTGGAGGGAGGGAAATACTTTAGATTTCATAAGCATAAAAAACCAAAAACAAACACAAAGACTTTTAATATATTAAACTGGACAAATCTAACCAAATGTCCACTTGTAACTTTAAAGAGTCCTGGTGATCTATTCCAAGAAGGACAACTGGAAGTCTAAGCATAGTAGAAATAGCATTGTTAGATCAGAAATTTCTCCATGGAAGGCAGTTAACCTGCTCACATTCATAAAGGTAGCAAGTATCTCAACAGGTTTCAGACTTAGATGCTCCTATCTTACTAAATAATAATTATCTCCAAATAAACTTACTACCTTGAAATAACAATTTATTTCATGACTCTGTAGGTTGGCTTCCTCTGAATGATTCTTTCTACAAAGTCTAGCACCTTTGGCCTCATTTCCTTCATTAGCTTGTGGTTAGGTTTGAGCAAGGGAATAGATGTTTCTGGACCCATCTTGTATAAGATTCTGTCTCTGCTCCCCATAGAATCTAATCCTTTAAAGGCTAGTCTAGACTTTCTCTCATAGAAGAAGTGGTAAGGAAGGCACTAAAAGGAGATGAGGTATGCAAAAAAAAAAAAAAAGAAAAAAAAGTCATACAGCTCCTCTTCTCTCATATGACCAATCCAAGTCAATCAAATCTGACATAGCTGTAATTCCATCTCTTTCTGAAGTGTGCAACACAAAATTACCTTGTAAATGACACCGAGAGCTGAGATTGGTAGCATTCAACTATATTCCAGCATATAGCAGGGAGGTGGGGGTAAGTTAGAGAGATTATAAGTTTAAGACCACCCTGGAAAAGTCAGGAGGTTTACTAAAATGAAAAGCATTCTGGCTTAAGGTGGCTCCTAGTCACCATCTCTAAGGATAAGGGCCACTTCTTGTGTCACCGGTGTGGTTCAACAGCACTCTTCCAGATCTTTACTGGTGTAAACTTAGGATCTATTCTGTGTTATTTTAATAGCACATTTCATTTATTTTTATGAGGCCTAAAGAGTGCAACCAAAGACAAACAAAACATGTGGTATGCTCTACCTAATTATTTCTGTTCAAAACAGTTGTAAAAATAGCACATTTAGTAATTATCCATACTGGGACATTATTGCAACATTTCAAAACTCTCTCCGGGAACTCAGATATAAGGAAAAAAACAAGTTAATATTATGGCAAGCAGAGATCTTACATGGTGTAGTGTTTGAATAGGAATGCCCCCCCCAATAGACTCATATATTTGAATGCTTAGTCATTACTAAGTGATGCTACTTAAAAGGGGTTAGGGGATGTGGCCTTCTCAGATTAGTCGTAGCCTTGTAGGTGTCATGGGTGGAATCTTTAAAATTTCAAGGGCCCAAGCCAGGATCAAAGTCTCTCTCTCTCTCTCT
Organism: Montemys delectorum; assembly: GCA_019843815.1. Classification (NCBI taxonomy): domain Eukaryota; kingdom Metazoa; phylum Chordata; class Mammalia; order Rodentia; family Muridae; genus Montemys; species Montemys delectorum. The sequence continues at coordinate 16,663 of JADRCD010200599.1, read as the reverse complement.
CTCTCTCTCTCTCTCTCTCTCTCTCTCTCT
>JADRCD010200599.1:0-16623 GCA_019843815.1 Montemys delectorum | reverse complement strand
TCTCTCTCTCTCTCTCTCTCTCTCTCTCTCTCTCTCTCTCTCTCTCTCTCTCTCCTGCCTTTTAGATATGGAACGTTCAGCTACGCTCCAGTACCATGTTTGCCTGCTTGTCGCCATACTTCTCACCGTGATGATGATGGACTTAGTCTCTGAAAGTGTAAGCAAGGCCTACTGAAATACATTTAAAAAATAAGAGTTGCTATAGTCATGACGTATTTTCACAGCAATAGAACATTGACTGAGGCACATGGGAATTTTTAAAGTACTGAACGGGTGCTTTTGACATTTCTGGTTGTTCTTCAAAGACAATTTTGTTAGGAAGATTTGGTCTTCGTTAAAAAAAAATATGTATTTCTTCACAAGGTTCTTCTTATTCCTAATTCAGGTAATTTAGAACTAAGTCCTTAAAACCCTGATGCTTCCCACAGTGACCTCCAGTGTTCTCCTTGTTTAATGGAACCCAATGAAAGGTTTACTGGAAGTGGGAAGAGCTGAGCAGTGAAGAGCTCAGCCTCTTACAGATTTGGTTTAATTCCCGAGTACTCAATTATTTTAGCTCCCAGCTTCTTCTTTAGAGACTCTGATGCTCTCTCTTGGCTTCTATGGACACCTGCAATCACATGTACATACCCAAACATAGAAACACACACACATACATATTTTTTAAAAGAAAAAATACAACTTTAACAAAAGAGGTTTGTGTGGGGATTAAAAAAGAGTTAAAGATGATAACCTAATACCACCATACAGTTATTAACACTGCATGGCAGCATATGTCTGGATTCCCGCACCCAGAAAGCTGACATAGGAGATTGCTGCAAGCTTGAAGGCGGACTGGGCTACATAGTAAGTACTAAACCAGCTAGAGCTGTCTAGGACAACAAAATATATGTGGCTTCAGATAAGTTATTGGACCTCAATGATTCAGTTTCCAAATTAATAAAATGGCTTTTCTTACAGAAAGTACTCAGATTTCAGCTTGCAAGGGAGATGGCCCATAGCTTATTGCAATCACTAGATAAATATTGTTTCCACAAGGATCAGTCTTACTTCTGATAAGAATATACTAAAGTGGCGACTCATGCCTTTAATCCCAGCACTTGGGAGGGAGCAGCAGGTGGATTGCTGAGTTCGAGGCCAGCCTGGTCTACAGAGTGAGTTCTAAGACAGTCAAGGCTACACAGACAAACCCTGTCTTGAAAAAATAAACAAACAAATAAATATACATATATATACTAAAGATGCATTTGGAAATTTAGTAGAAGAATTATGATGTTCACTTAAATGTATGAAGATATGTTCCATTTCCAGGACAACTTTAAAATTAAGAAATTTTTAAACAGTCATTCATTGTAGTATGTTACCTTTACCATCTTTCAAAAAAAATACTATCTTCCCTCCAAATTATGTAGGATGTATTAAAAAAGATCACCTCTGCATGATGCTTCCATTCTGTCCATCTAATTCAGTGAGAAGATTTTCCCTCCCTTGTTCTCTTTATTCTGTTAGAATGAACCTACCCAATGGACCAATTATCTATAGGTACTCAGCAGCTGACATTTCACCAGACAGTTAACATTCGGAAGTTATACTCCAAAGACCGAAGGCAGAACCTGAGGGCAAGGTGGTCAGAGGGCCCCAAGGCATTCAGATACACATGCAAGACTCTCTCCTAAAGCAATGGAGACAGCAATGTCAGCGGCAACCAAGCTAAGCTGATTACTGTTTCTATGTGGAAAGCAGTTTCTGAGAGGAAATGGTGCTGCCCATGCAGTTGAAATGAAGTTTCTCAGCCAATAGGCACTTGCATTGTCACCAGTATAAAATGAACCCCGACTAAGGTGTGTTCTAAATGCAAAGATGTTAATCGCACCACACATTAATTTTTGCCTACCCTTTCTTCACCTTCTTCCTAAAATTATCATCAGGGTCCTGTGAGGTAGCTATGACTGCAAAGGCACTTGACACTAAGACTGACCTTCTAAGTGGAAGGAAAGACTCCTAACCACTGATTTCTGACTTTACACATTAACATGTACAAACATACACATATACAAACCCACAAGCACACGAGCATGCATACGCATACAGGAAAACACATATGGATGAAAAACAGTGAATAAATGTAACAAGATATTTTTAAGATAAAGAATGAAATATATCCTTTCTTTAATGCTGTATTTTCAGGAGACTTTTTATATTAACTTTAATGGAAAACCTAGAATAATGATAATAGCTGTTAGTACTGTGCGTCACACACATTTCCAGACTTAGAAAAATACGAAAGTTTATTTTTTTGGAGAATTTTTGGGTTTATACCAAAATTGGCTAGAAATATAGGGTGAATCTACTTCTTTTGTTTTGTGAAAAGGACAGGTGGTCATACTGCATCCCAGATGTTTATGTCCATGCCCACAGACCAGGACTTCTTTCAGTACTGCTCAGAGTAACTTTGTTATTAGTGCAGTGAATGGTGGCTACTCGAAGTTCTAAGAATAAATGTGTGTTGACTGCAGAACTCCAAATAGGACACCTATATCATGCTCTCTAAGACGCAGGGGAACATTGTGAAAGAGGAAAGGGAAAGAATGGACTAGCCTGATGTCAGTGGACAGAGTTGTAAAAAATAAACTTGGCATGACATTGCGCACACTCTCTCATGCATAGCAGTTCAAGTTGTCTTTGCTGAGCCTGCAGGGGACTGACTGGACCTTTCCACCTTGTTTCAGGGGTGATGAGAGAATCATAGGGTCTTTCTCCTTCCCCAGAAGCTACTAGCTGAGGATGATTATGGAGAGAGTCTCTGTCCTCAGCACCTTTAACTATCAGTGAATCCCCACAAGCTCCGGCAGATATCTTCCTCCCCCTTGCCATGCTCAGGATAGTGATTCTCTTAAACAATCTCGGTAGGTCCCAAAGCAAACAGTCAAAAGAACTTAAACGTTGGGAAGTGGATAGGACTGATAGGGGAGGCTGGAAGGGGTGTAAGAGAAGGGTGGTCAGTATAATTAGAATATATTATGGACATATAAGAGATTTCCAAAGAGTACATTTAATTAAACAAAAATTATGTCTTACTTATTTTGGAGCAGACTTAGGTTCCCATCAAATGAGAGTGGGAAGAACAAAGGGCCCTGAACACGATTGTCCAAAGGAATAGAGAACCTCCTGCATGATTAGTTTCCTGGATGAGATTTGAGCCTTGCTGTTATTATGTATTTCCTCATCAGAGTCCATAGGTTACACCTGGGTCCCTTCTAAGGGTTGTGTGTTTTCAGCACTTAAAACAATTGGAATGATACATGTCTGTACCTCTGGGCTGCTTCTCCTTTGGGGTTTTCGAGCATGTTGTGCATCAGGCTGCACTGTAGGGAGTTAAGCTTAACCTGGGAGGGTGAGTTAGACAAAATCTCATTTGGCATGAGTGTGGGAGAAACAGCCTTCTTCAAGGACAGTTTTCAGTGAAATAGCGCTCTTTATTTGGGGGAACAAGGGCTATATAACCCTTGGTGAGTGGGCAAGGTTTTTGGGAGTTACTGTACATCATTGACCGAGGCCTATGTGTTGGGGAATGCTTCATTTGCATGCAGATAGATTCCAGGTGCATTCCAGAGATGTCCTCATAAAAAAAGAGCAAGTTTGAGTTGTCATCTGGCCACTTGACTTCATACTTACCTCAAGAGTGACAGAGGTCAGGAGTCACAAGGACATGGAGAGCCAGAGAAGGGAAGAAGCAGTGCTTCCTAGTTTCAGGATGAGATTTTCTGAGTTTAGAGATGTTTCAACCTTATTCTTGCCCTGGACTGATTCCTCAAGTTGAAAGGCCTTTTGGTCCAGCATACATCCACAATTGTAATACTATACCGAGTAATAAGTCATTTTACCTCACTAAGAATTGTCTGCTCCATCTGTGCATATCTTCTCTATAATTTTTGTCCATCTCTCACATTTCTATTGTCTTTATATTTGTCTTTTCCATCATATCCTAAGTCAGAATCAAGCTGAAGCCTTTCAGCTGGATTCATGCATCAACACACATTTAAGCTTATATTGTGCATTTTTCATGGTTTGATAACTATCAGTGTTGAATAATATTTAATTTTATGTATGTAGGAGTGTCTACATGTGTGAATACAAATTTAAGCAAGGATAAATGCCTCTATATTATCCAATATTATTACATAAGCATAGAGGTTTTAGTGGTGGTAAGAAGAAATCAGCATAACCATAATCACCTGGATTAAAATAAATGAAAGCCAGGGTCTAGACAGGGTTCCGTGGTTAAAAGCACACAACAGAAAACCCGTTTGATTGCCAATCCCCATGTTAAATGACACAAAACTACCTGCAATTCCAGCTGCAAGGGATCTGACAGCCTCTTCCGACCTGCTTGAACACCAACATAAACACACACACACACACACACACACACACACACACACACACAGAGAGAGAGAGAGAGAGAGAGAGAGAGAGAGAGAGAGAGAGAGAGACAGCGAGAGAGATGTCCTTTTAAGAAATAGACATAGAAAAACTAAACTTCAGCATTGTATGTCCACTAAAGCCTGATTTTCTTGCTACAAGTCCATGAAAGGATCTAATTTTAGAGCAATCACCTCTGAAACAAAAACAATAAATCCTAGATCACTTTTTGTTTGTTTGTTTTTGTTTTTGTTTTTCGAGAGACAGAGTTTCTCTGTGTAGCCCTGGCTGTCCTGGAACCCACTCTGTAGACCAGGCTGGCCTTGAACTCAGAGATCTGCCTGCCTCTGCCTCCCAAGTGCTGGGGGCATGTGCCACTACTGCCCGGCTCCTAGAATCAGGAATATATCAAAGAGGAAATAAATACTCAATTTGTTTTTCCATATTTTTGGGAGGAATGGCTTGGGTAAATACTCGAAAAAACGATTTGCCATGACTCAATTTTTTTCTTTTTAAAAAGCTAAATTGTAAGATGGTAAAATTAACTTTACTTTTTACCACGCTGTTATTTACATGAAGCATGAAGAGGGCAGAAAAGTATGTAGGCAAGTTGCCTATATTAATGTAGACACTGAGAATATATAGTAGAACATGAAAGGTTCCTGGCTACGGGGAGAGCATATAAAATTACAATCAGAACTTCAAGGCTCTTGGTTGATAAACTGCAGGGACCTCTATTTAACAGTGGGTATTCAAGAACTTTATACAATGTGGTATATTTCTACTTAGTCTATACATTTGTCATGCAGCTTCAAATTATTTTTATGGTGTGTGTTCACATGTATGTACTCATCTCAGTATACATGTCAAAGCTGGAAGACAATTTCCGGGGGTGATTTTTATCTTTCTACCGTCATGGGTTCTAGGAACTGAATTTAGGTCATTAGGTTTGTCAGCAAGGACCTTTCACCAGGTGAGCCTGTCTGCCAGCCTCCATAGCCTTCAGATAGCCTCTCAACTGCTCATAAATAATGCAACTCATTTTTCTCAAAATAGTTCTTATGCTAATGTTTGGAGAACATTGCCTAAATAAACCATCTCTATATTTTCACCACAAGTCCAATTTTCCAACGTGGATTTTTGTTCTGTGTTTGGTTAGAGTTGTGGATGGGTATAGAAACAGTGGATAAGAATTATCAAGTGTACATTTGTTAACCCCTTTAGCACCTAGTGTTTGTTCGGGTCTTAACTTTACAACCTAAGAGAGAACTGAGGCAACAGAGGGAAAAGAGGAAATAACGAGGAACACAGAGAGATAACCAATCCACTTGTTAAATCCCTGGTACAATTCAAAAAGTGTGTTCACATGTCAAAAGAAATGAAAAACTGCCATGTTTGTCCCTCTGAATTTCTTATGCTGCCTCAATAAATGTCCGCACTATGGTTCCCATCTGCCCGTGAGTGGGCACAGTGCCTACAAAGGTGGAGCACAAAACTCCCTCATAAGGTCCTGAAGTTTTGTAAAATCTGTTCAACCTCGTTCTACACATTTCTTCTTACACATTTTGGTTGCACAAGCCAGCAAAGGAAGTTAGTTTTTCTCTACTCCTATATACTGTTCTAAGAAAAGCCTAGAAATACTGACTCGAGCAATGGTTCATAAAGGGAAAAGTTTGCTACATGTGGCAGTACTTCCTTAGGAATAAAAAGGCAAAATTAACATATGTTGAGTACTTCCTTGCGTTGACTTTTATGAAAGCCAAACCTATCCTCAGATTTTTGTTTTTCCTGAATTTTTGTTTCCTATTTCTGTCTTCAGAGCTCACTAGTATCAGGGGATGATTGATTTAAACAAAGACTTTTTGTCTATCTGTTGTTTGGAAAAATAAACAGATTTGGATAAACCCCAATTTAACATTATATTCTAAGTCCATTTTATTCTCTTGTGTCTATTGTTAGGCCACAATATAAGCAATATTCATCAATTATTTTATAACTCCAATTGGGTTATCCACATCCATTTACACATGACCTCATTCTCCAGTAATCCTGTCTCTTACACTTGTGAAGTCTTCAAGAATGTCAATCGGGATCTGGAGAGATGGCACAGCAATTAAGAACACTGACTGCTTTTTCAGAGGACCAGGTTTTGATATTTGAACTCATTCAACAATTATCTGTAACTCTAATCTCAAGAGATATGAATGTCTTTTTTATATCCTCTGAGGGTACCAGATGAGTGTATGGTACAGGCATACACGTAAAAGCCCCATACACATCAAATATTTTAAACAATGTAAGTCAGGCTGTAATTACAATATACACGCTGTCTTAATCCTTTCCTTCTGCCCTGGAAATAAAGCCAAAACTCAACAGGTCTTAGACAGTCTGGAGAACATCCACTGTGCTCAGGTGAGGAATCCCTTCACAACTATCAACAGCAACAGTGATAGCTACAATACCCAGAGGCACTGGCAGAAGCCCAAGGCAGGAGACCAGAGGAAGCAAATAGTGGACCTTCTAATTGCTCATGTAACACAACTGGGTGCAAGTTAGAAATAAATGTTTGCCATTTTGCTGAAGAGTTTTAAAGAAAATGAGTAATTTTTGAAGGATACGTCAGAAATGAACCCACTTCAATTCTTAAAATACAAGCTGCTTCACTGAAGTATAGGTCATAGGTCATTGGCTCAGTAAATAAATCATCAAACAGAACGCTTCTTCCTTGGAGTCAGTGTCTTTCTTTCTTTGTTGAAATGACTTTCCTTTTCTTATGTTTATCACATTTATTTAGCATTCAGCACTAAAGCTAGTGCACACTTATTATTTACTTTCTTACTGCTTTCAAAATTTTAAAGTATGTGTGTGTGATTCTGTGTGTGTATGCGATAGGTTGTGTGTATGTGATTTGTGTGTGTGTGTGTGTGTGTGTGTGTGTGTGTATGACTGTGCATGTGGGCACAGGCACAAGGTTGCCTGCATGTGCGCAGGCCACAAAGAGGTAGGCAGAGGTAATCAGACTACCTGAAGATGGAGTTACAGGCAGTTGTATGCCACCCAACATGAATGTTGAGAACTGAAGTTGGATCATTAGCAAGAATGGTCCTTACTCTAGCGGCAGAGTCATCTGCCACCTCCTTATTTATTTATTGCTTTCACTTTTGTTTAATAATATAGACTTCATGAAACAACCCATTCTGTGGGGTTACAATTCTGTTCTTCATCATCATCTGCCTCAGCACTTACCTGAACTGAGTAGTGCTCAACACATATTGTCAACTATGATAAATAAGCCTTTCATTGAAGTATAGTTGCTTTAAATTCCAGATACAATTTAGGATTGTATAATAAAAGATTCTTTTAAAGTTAGAAAACTTAATTTAAATAAATGGTCCAAAGTGAAGTGCAGCTATAACAGTTATTAAAATTTCCTGTGGGCCTAAGAATTTACAATTAGATGCCACCTCCTATGCTCTACTTCAGTATTCCTGAAAACTACAAGGTTAGCATAACCCATGAATCTGGTTAAGCTAGGCTTCTAATTTAGAACACCAAGGAACAGATTAAACTGTTTCAGGAAGTTTCTAGGTGTAGCCCAGGTCTCAGATCCACTGGCTACTTTGAGTATCTATGATGACAAGATTATTCTAGTCCCAGTTAATTAAGGCATAGCAAAAGTAAACCTGCATGGACATCACACTATTACAGTCAGATTAGTAAAAGACCACATGAAACCAATGCCAATACTGCATTGCATTAAACATTTTACAAAGAGAAAAAGAGAAATGCATACTTGTATATTTCAGTTACATTCAGCTGCTAGAACCGCATCAATGTGAAGCCACTGAACCGGATCACATCCTGTGGTGGGAGCTGGGTGTCCTTTGGTTGGCAGCAATGCTTGTGAAGAATGAGATCTTGCCCACAACCTGAGCAAAAATGATAAGTGCGTAGCAAAAACTTGGGTGACATCCAGCCACTGAGTTAGAAATTTCTTGTCTTCTCATTACTGAGGTGGTAGACTAGGGGGAAGAAAAACCTGATGAGAATTAGTCCAAAGACAATGTATTCTAACCCACCCATCCCTAAATAACAAATGGTCAACTTAACTACCATATGGTTTTAATTGTTTATGTTTTATGAAAATTATGCCTTGTTTTGAATTTCATGAAAGAATGGGGAAGTTTTCTTCTATCTAAAACTAATTCTGAAGGGGCTAGAAATGAGACACCAGGCTGAAGTTATCTGTCTACAAAGTAAGTCTTCACATTCATGCCAAAGTTATAAATAGTTTACACTATTTTAAGGTTTTAAAATACAAGTAGCACACATCTGTAATCTCAGTGTTGTAGAGGCAGAAACAGGTGGCTCTCTGTGAGGTTGAAGCCATCATAAACCATACAGTGAATATCAAGCTAGCTAGGGCTACATAGTAAGGTCTGTCTGAGTAAAAATAAGTTAAAATTCAAATGACACAGGACTGGGTATTTTGCACGTAATTATATGTTCTTGCTAATTGCTGGTTAGCCATTGCTCGGTCATTCACCTAGGAATCTAAAGAGATGGCACCATTATAAAGTGTGGTCTAATAGGGGGACTGCAGAATGTCAGGTACATGCCCCAAGTAGATTGTGCTACTGAGGGTCTTCCCTTTGGTGTGTGTGTGTGTGTGTGTGTGTGTGTGTGTGTGTGTGTGTGTGTCTGTCTTTGAGTGTATATGTTGGTTGTGAAATGAGCTCCTTATTTATTCAAACATTCCTTTCATGACAGCATGTTTGCCATAGGCTCCAGACAATGGTTCTAATTGCTTGTGGATTCAAGCTTCTCACACCACGAGCCAAACATACACGTACCCCTTTTCCTTTGTAAGTTACTTTCAGAGATTTTGTTATAAACAAGATCTCACTAAAACACTCTCATACTCTTTTCTATTCCTGGTACTTGTGAAAAAATCTTGATTATTAACAGAAACCTATTGATGCATATCAATCGATCTATACATAGATAGGTATAGTATACATATGGAGATGGACTTAAAGATAAAGAAAGAGGGAGAGAGGGAGATAGATATATTCTCCATATCTATGTGTGTCTGTCTATCTGTCTATCTATCTAGATACATTGTCCATATTTTCTTAAATATTACTTTTTGTTCCAAAACTCTATTTTTGAAATTTTATAAAGGAGCTTATTGCAGTAACTAATTCTTATTAAGGTGGAGATATTTATAACTGAGAAAAATAGGTTGCAATCTTATTAATGGTCATTTTAAAACAAATGGTACTGCATAAAGAAAAAAGTCATCTTGAGAGACTAGAGCTAGTGAGGTGCTCAGAGTGACTGGATTTGTAACCACCGAGGAGACGTACCTCTTGGTGTTCCTGAGGGGCCTTTCCAGGCATTTCCAAGGAGGTTGAACTGAGAAGAGGAGATCTATCTTGAAGGTGGGCGGCATCATCTCATAGGCGAGTGTCCTGGGCTGAATCAAAAGAGAAGAAGCTAAGCAGCAGCTTACTCTCCTTGCTTCCCAGATCCTCACCAGCTGCCTCACACTCCAGCTTTCATGCATCCTTGCCATGATAATCTGTATCCCCCAGTCCATGAGTTCACAGAAATCCTTCCTTTCTTAAGTTACTTTTGTCAGTTAGTTTTCATAGAAGTAAGAATAACAACCAATACAACTGTGTTTAAATGACTGAATTAACTGAACATAGTCTTAGAAAACAGTTGATCTGATTTACAATGTTAGTGAAATATTCATTAAAATTCCATTTCCACTAAAAACATTCATTTATAGTGTTTTTTTATTGTTCAGATTTTTTTTTGAAAACTTACCCTTCCTACCAGCTTTTTTTCTTTTTGTACATTTTTAATTGAGATTTTAATATAATCACAGAAATCTTCCTTCTGTTCCCTCCTCCGAACCCTTCCATTTGCCCTTCACTTCTCTTTCAAACTTACAGCATCTTTTTAACTAATTGATATTGCATGTATATTTGTATACCCATATTATAGTTTATATAATGTTATTTGTGTGTATGTTTTCAGGGCTGCTCAGTTGGCACTGGATAAGCAATGTGTATGTTCTACCCTGGCGAAGAAGACTTCTTGTGCTCCTAGCTTTTCCAGATTGTCTATAGATATTTATGTTTTGTTGTGGTTTCATGAGCTTCTTCTCAGTCGGGTTGTTATGTCCATTGCTGTTATGCTTGTTCAGTAGGTGTAGTTTCTCTTGTTAGTAGGAGACAAAAACCTCACAGCAAACTTTCTGATCCTTTAGTTCTTAGCCTCTTTCGATCTTTTGTTCCACAAGGTTCCCTGATCTTTAGGTGGGGAAGTGTTTTGTGTAGGTAGCCATTGGGATTGGGCTCCATAACTCTGCATTTTGATTTGTTACACACACACTACAAGCACAGAAACGTGTGTGTGTGTATGTGTGTGTGTGTGTGTATACATTATATTCACTTATTGTTGCACAAACATGTATACATATTACATTTATTTGTTGCTACACATACAGACATATATGTGTGTGTATGTGGGTGGGTGAGTGGTTGTGTAGTATTTGTGTGTATTATACATCAGTAAATATCAGAGCATAACTTGAGAAGCTCAGTTCTATAGTTATGCTTTGCCAGATCAGAAGTTCAGGTCAGCAGATTGTGCAGCAAGTACATCCAGTTCCAAAGACATCTCTTTATCACACTCCAATCCCATATATTCTCAAATCATTCAATTCCATCATTCTAATCACAAAATAACTTTCTTGCTGCTTTTAAGTATTCTGCAATTTCTTATTTTAATTATTTTATGCTTAGCTTTGGACATTATTCTGCCCATTGACTGACAATATTGTATTGGCTTACTTACTATTTGCTTAATGCCGATTCCCACACCAAAAATGTCTGCCTTCAACTATGTCTTCCACTCACAATAATGTGAAACATGTAGAATAAAGTATAGACAGAGCAGGGCAGATGTACACATGAATGGACAGAAACTGTTACAGTATGCACAAGTCTTGTACAAGCCCAAACAGAAAATAATTCTATCATGGCAGACAAGAAGTGGACATATAGAACTTCTCCTAGTCTGGAATATTATTGGAAATTTATGGGTTGAGATGGAGAAAGTCAGTTTTCTTCAAAGGACTGACACTAACTTTATCAACCAGACTTCATGGGTAACTCCATGTTCAGAGGAAGATGGCTCATAAGAACTGGGCTCCAAGTTCTGCCTTGTTTCAGAATGAGAGGAAACCTGTTGTTGGAGGAATAGAGCAGTAAGAAGGATCTTTGTGGAATGGAAGGAGGGGAATGAATATGATCAAAACATATTGTATGAGATGCTTAAAAATAAAGTATTAGTTTAACAATATCTAAATAGTTTCTTTTTTTTTGAACATACAAAATATACTCTATTCCCTCTAGATACTTTCAAGTAGGTCATGATGGACAGAGAGTGACAAATACCATGAACTGGCAGATTTTTATTTAGCTTAGACTTCTAGAAAGTTCATAATGGCAGAAAGGACGTGGTGACAGAAGTTGGAAGCCCAGAGATCACATCTGAACCACATACAGAAAGCCAAGAGAAATAAGAAGTGGGGAAGGTGATAAGCCCTCAAAACCTTCCAGAGGCAACATACTTCCTCCTCAAGGCTACCCTTCCAAAAGTTTTGCTAACCTCCCTAGACATCACCATCAGCTGCAGATTGAGTGCTCAAAAATTAGAACCTTTGGGAGAGAGTTTTCATTCAAACTACCACAGGCAATTTAAAGACTTAAATACCTTCAATTACTTAGGGAAAACAAAGAGAAACAGAACAGCCAGGCCTAGAACAGTGGATATATTTCTGTGAATGGATCTCACTGGGAAAGGAGCATCACACCTAATGACCGCCATGGACTCTAGGGTCTAAACACTCAGATTAACATTATAGTATGATAAAGACAAAAGAATGAGAAGTTAGATCTTTCGAAAGCACCTGAAAGATGATAGCTGGATTTGATTATTACCGTGGGAAGATGAAATTTGCCTTTACTAGCCAAGATGCTTATAAGTAGAAGACATAGAAATATTTTTTTAAAAAATAGAGTTTACAAATATAAATATTTAGGCAGAAATACATGCCTCTAAAGTGGCATGGAAAAAAAAGACAAAGCTACATTTCTATATTCCATGGATACGTATTAAAAATTATATGCACTAATCAATAAAGTGTGAAGGGGCTGATGAGCCAGACTGTATTTTTCTAGGACAATAATTTTATTCTATGAATTATTTATAAGGAAAGTGAAATAGAAACAAAAGAAATATAAAAGCATAAGGCTTACCTTATCAGTCATAATCTTTCAAACATCAGTAATGAAGTTATAATCATCTACCACATGCTGGGCCATCAAGGAGTAATGTAACAATGTGTCATGTAAAAAGTGTATCATAATATGTAAAATAAATTAATCCCTGTTGAGTTTCTAAGTATCTGCTGTGAATTTTTCCTAATTCCTGCTTCTTCTCCTCAGAGCAATTTAAAGCAAACAAACAAAATGGGTAAAACTATGTTTGTAGACCTGAGCTTGCCCAGTAAGGGCCTCTTCTACATGTGATCTCTCTGGTATGCTGGATGGGATGAGCAGCAAGGGAGCTAAAAAAACAAAGCAAACAATGCCTCTTTCTACATGCATGGAAAGTGAATGTCAAGGATCTGGGAGCTTCACACTGAGTGGCAGCTCATTAGGAGTACTATCAAAATAGGAATCATTGCTTCATAGCAAACCCACCTTTCTTCTATTTCCCATGTCTGTAATGGTTGATCTTCACTAACAGTCTGTTGAGCCTGAAGATCACAGAGGAGCCTGAAATTTACCTCTCTGGGTGTGTCTATGAGGATAGTTTCATGGAGCATTAACTGGAATGGCAAGACCCATGCTGACTCTGAGAGGTATCAGTTAGTTGGCTCAAGTTTCTCAGATGAAAGAGAAGGTGATGTGGTGGTAGGGAGAAAGGGCACCAAAATTTAGGCATCTCTTTGCTCTGTTTTCTGACCTACTATGACTTACTATGACTTTATGCCTCCCCTTCCATGATTGGATGAACTACATAAAATAAGCCAAATTAGCCAAAATTACTGAGAATTGCGTTTGTTAGAGATTTTAAAAACCAAGACATTTCATTTCTTTTAATTAAAATTTAATTATATCAAAATAAAATCTAATATAATAAAAAACTAATTATATTACTCCTCCTTCCCTTCCCCCCAACACCTATATATTCCTCTCTCTCAAATAAATGGCTATGTTTACTTTGTTTATGGTTCACACATGCCCGTGTGCTTGCTCTTGCACACATATCTAAACCCAACCTTCTGAGTCGATTGTGCATGTGTGTATGTGTGTGTGTGTGTGTGTGTGTGTGTGTGTGTGTGTGTGTAAGCTCAGGGATGATCACTTTGGATCAGATTACCAATTAGGTTCACTTTTGGGAGAGGCTAATTCTCCAGACTATGTAGTTGCTTGTAGTTCTTTGTTTTATTTAGGGACAGAACCCATGATATTGACCCCTCTCTATTAGCATCTGTATTAATATTGTCTTGCTCAGGTCAGTTTTAGGAAATTATATTGTTGAAACAACATGGCTGTAACTTCCTTTTCATTTCTAGTAGATAAAATCTTAAAAAGATTTCTTGGTCCTCTGACCATTTCGAACTTTCTTCCTTCTCTCTTTCATAATGCAACCTAAGCATTAAGTTCTGAAGTTGTGTTGTATATGTATCTATTGGATTTAGGCTTCATGGGATTCATACAAGATATAAAGTAATATGTATCATATATAACTTTTAAGAAATATAAAATAATATAGTTATTTGAGGTTTTCCTTCCATTATCTGTCTCCTTTTATTTTGATCTCGCTCTGCCCTCCCTAACTACAGGACCCTTTCTCTATTTCTTTCATTTTGTCTCAGCTAACAAAAGTTAATTAACTATCACAGTGCTGATACAAAAAGTATTTTAGTAAGAAGCAATAACATGAACAACCGAATAAGATTTCAGTTCATGTAGTGAATTACGTTGATGGATTTCTGTATATTGAACCATCCCTGCATCCCTGGGATGAAGCCTACTTGATCATGGTGAATGATCATTTTGATGTGTTCTTTGATTCGGTTTGCAAGAATTTTGTTGAGTATTTTTGCATCGATATTCATAAGGGAAATTGGTCTGAAATTTTCTTTCTTTGTTAGGTCTTTGTGTGGTTTAGGTATCAGAGCAATTGTAGCTTCATAGAATGAATTGGGTAGAGTACCTTCAGTTTCTATTTTGTTGAATAATTTGAGGAGTATTGGTATTAGGTCTTCTTTGAAGGTTTGATAAAACTCTGCACTAAAACCATCTGGTCCTGGGCTTTTTTTGGTTGGGAGACTATTAATGACTGTTTCTATTTCATTAGCAGATATAGGAATGTTTAGATCGTTGATCTGATCTTCATTTAACTTTGGTATCTGGTATCTGTCTAGAAAATTGTCCATTTCATCCAGGTTTTCCAGTTTTGTTGAATATAGGCTTTTGTAATAGGATCTCATGATATTTTGGATTTCTACAGTGTCTGTTGTTATGTCTCCTTTATCATTTCTGATCTTGTTAATTAGTAAACTATATCTGTGTCCCCTTGTTAGTCTAGCTAAGGGTTTATCTATTTTGTTGACTTTCTCAAAGAACCAGCTCCTGGTTTGGTTGATTCTTTGTATAGTTCTTTTTGTTTCTATTTGGTTGATTTCAGCCCTGAGTTTGATTATTTCCTGCCTTTGGCTCCTCTTGGGTGAATTTGCTTCTTTTTGTTCTAGCGCTTTCAGTTGTGCTGTCAAATTGCTGGTGTATGCTCTCTCCAGTTTCTTTTTGGAGGCACTTAAAGCTATGAGTTTTCCTCTTAGGACTGCTTTCATTGTGTCCCATAGGTTTGGGTATGTTGTGGCTTCATTTTCATTAAACTCTAGAAAGTCTTTAATTTCTTTCTTTATTTCTTCCTTGACCAAGTTATCTTTGAGTAGAGTGTTGTTGCCCACTCTCTCCCTACCTATTCAATATTGTACTTGAAGTTCTAGCCAGAGCAATTAGGCAACAAAAGGAGATCAAAGGGATACGAACTGGAAAGGAAGAAGTCAAATTATCACTATTTGCTGATGATATGATAGTATACTTAAGTGACCCCAAAAATTCCACCAGAGAGCTCCTAAACCTGATAAACAACTTCAACAAAGTAGCTGGATATAAAATTAACTCAAGCAAATCAGAGGCTTTCCTCTACACAAAGGATAAACAGGCAGAGAAAGAAATTAGGGAAACAACACCCTTCACAATAGCTACAAATAATATAAAATACCTTGGTGTAACTCTAACTAAGCAAGTAAAAGATCTGTTTGACAAGAACTTCAAGTCTCTGAAGAAGGAATTCGAAGAAGATCTCAGAAGATGGAAAGATCTCCCATGCTCATGGATTGGCAGGATTAATATAGTAAAAATGGCCATCTTACCGAAGGCAATCTACAGATTCAATGCAATCCCCATCAAAATTCCAACTCAATTCTTCACAGACTTAGAAAGAGCAATCTGCAAATTCATCTGGAATAACAAAAGACCCAGGATAGTCAAAACTATTCTCAACAATAAAGGAACTTCTGGTGGAATCACAATCCCAGACCTTAAGCTGTACTATAGAGCAATTGTGATTAAAAACTGCATGGTATTGGTACAGTGACAGGCAGGTAGATCAATGGAACAGAATTGAAGACCCAGAAATGAACCCATGCACCTATGGTCACTTGATCTTTGACAAAGGAGCTAAAACCATACAGTGGAAAAAAGACAGCATTTTCAACAGATGGTGCTGGCTCAACTGGCGGTCAACATGTAGAAAAATGCAAATAGACCCATTCCTTTCACCTTGTACAAAGGTCAAGTCCAAGTGGATCGGGGACCTCCACATCAAACCAGATACATTGAAACTAATAGAAAGTAAAGTGGGGAAGAACCTTGAGCAAATAGGCACAGGGGAAAATTTCCTGAAGAGAACCCCAATAGCTTCTGCTCTAAGATCAAGAATTGACAAATGGGACCTCATAAAGTTGCAAAGCTTCTGTAAGGCAAAAGACACTGTCAATAGGACAAAATGGCAACCAACAAATTGGGAAAAGATCTTTACCAA
>JADRCD010200597.1:21755-35170 GCA_019843815.1 Montemys delectorum | reverse complement strand
ACACACACACACACACACACACACACACACACACACACACAGTGAATGTTAAGAGCCAAGAATGGTCTTGGGTTAGGGAAGGCAAATCTGATCAACTGGCTTTTCTATAAACCGGGGGAGTAAAGAAGGTGGGTGCTATCTTGGATGCACAGGCTGCAGTTGGATATTACCCTGGTAGCCCAGAGGGAAGATGCTGGTGACAAGCCATGAAGAAGCTCTGTCCTGGGGCAGCCAGAGACAGGAGCCAGCTGTCTAGCAGCAGAGGCCTGCAACCTAGACAAGGGAAGACAACACTTCCATTGAAATGTAGAAGAGTGCTGTAGCTACTGCAAGCAAATGTATGCGTAGATATGTTACATTTTTAGGAAGGCAGGCCTGTTGGAATCATCCTGCAATGAATATTTTAAAAGATGATTTCCAAAATAAGTTCCTATCCAGAAGCATTTCTTTTAAAAAGCGTCCATTTCCATTTATAAATCCACATCTACAATAGTGGTCACACAGTGTCTTCGTTCTTTTGTGTTACCATGGAGAGAAGGAAGGGCCCAGGAGCTGTGGCTGAGACCCTTGGCTTCAGCACAAGTAGAGAAGTGCTCTTATGCTGATGCTTTGGCTTTTAGAGGTTTTCTCTGTATGTGTTTAAAACTCCCCTGTCTCCTTCCTGGCCAGCCTTTGCAAGGATGGGATTGGAGTTGGGAAGTTTTTTAATCCTGGTTCTTCCTGGGGTACCTTTCATATGGAGGAAGAGCTCACTGTTTCCTGAGCCATATTTACTATAGCCTACTGTAGTAGCTGTGTTAGTAAGTGACGTCCATGAGTCTACCCTGGGGATAATAGTAGCTGAAGACTCTAGAACCCACACAGAAAAGTTCTCATTGTTGAGATTTGTTTTGTTTTGTTTTGTTTTGTTGAGTAGATTGAAGCCAGAAATGCTGGTAGGTTAATCGTGGCCCTGTCCATTGAGTTTCTATCAAATTTATAGGAAGAGCCTATGTGTTTAGACCTGTTGACTGGGGCATCCTTGTCTGCTTGGAGAGGTTCTAGCCATCAGGCAGTGCTGCAGATGTATGTGGCAATCAGATGGGAGCAGACATAGAAACTGAGATAAAGGCAGAGCTGTATCTCCAGGAGGCTGGTTAGGAAGGAGTCCATCATCGGTGCCAGCCAGGAAGAGGAGGCTTGCCAGTATTAGGCATCTGAGATCACTGCCTTTTTCTCTGTGGGCGAGGGTAGTCAGATCCAGAATTGAATAGGTACTTGTCCAAGGTCACCTTGCCAAGCAATGACAAAGCTGGCTTTAACTTAAGATGTCAGAGGAAAAACCCAAGAAAAATTAAGGGTAAAGTCCATTATGCATCTGTTCTTCCAGACAGTGTTCTGTTCACTGTCAGAATGCTTGTTTCATCCTAGTGCTTTTCTGGGCCTGATCTGGCAATCTTGGGGAAAACATGCTGTGTTGTGCAAATGTGTGCAAATAGAAAACATGCCCGTCATGTCCTAGGCAGGCTCATTGCTCATGCATCAGGGCAGGTGGCAAAATGCAATAATGCAGCCTGGAATGACAGTACTTAACACTTAGCTGCTTATGAGAAATTCAGCATTAAAATTAAAATGTTTTCCCGGCCCACATGCAGGGTAGTAATTCTAGTTCTCATGATAAAATTGTGTGTGGGTAGGGGGGTGGGGGGTGGGGGGGAAAATGCTTCTGTCTCTGAGCTGTTGATCTTGATCACTGATTCTTTCCTTCTTCCCCACCCTTGGTGTGTTTGTTTCTCTTTACAGGAAAAAGTAGAATATGCCTTCCTGATTATTTTTACAGTGGAGACATTTCTGAAGATTATAGCGTATGGACTGTTGCTGCATCCTAATGCTTACGTTAGGAATGGATGGAATTTACTGGATTTTGTTATAGTAATAGTAGGGTAAGTCCTTCTTGGTTTGGGAGAAATGTTTATCTGGGAAATGGAGGTGTGGGTTGTGTACTGGCTGGTTTTGTGTGTCAACTTGACGCAGGCTGGAGTTATCACAGAGAAGGGAGCTTCAGTTGGGGAAGTGCCTTCATGAGACCCAGCTGTGGGGTATTTTTCTTAATTGCCCCTTGTGGGTGGTGCCATCCCTGGGCTGAAGTCTTGGGTTCTATAAGAGAGCAGGCTGAGCAAGCCAGTGGAAACAAGCCATTAAGAAACATCCCTCCATGGCCTCTGCATCAGCTCCTGCTTCTTGACCTGCTTGAGTTCCAGTCCTGACTTCCTTTGGTGATGAACAGCAATGTGGAAGTGTAAGCTCAATAAACCCTTTCCTCCCCAACTTGCTTCTTGGTCATGATGTTGCAGGAATAGAAACCCTGACTAAGACAGGTTGGATGGTAAAGGGAACACAAGCCTTCTTGGGGAAGGCGGTTACTCTTGTGCCTGTGATGGCACCAGGACCTATCAGGGGTTCTTTTAATGCTGACAGGGCTGCTGTCAATCCCTGGGCAGAGGCAGGGGTGAAAATCTCTCATGATTGGTGTTGTGCTTGGGGAAGTCAGTGACAGGCTGTTGGAGGAAGTCTCAGCTGCTAATGAGAGATGATTCACCTCACAGGGCCTCGAGTCTCCACAAATAGACCTGCCTGGCTGGTGGGTGGAGTCAAGTGAATACAGCTCTTAAAACCTAGCACCCTGCTAGTTAAAAACATGTGTATCATATGATGAAGCCTTCCTTGCTGTGAGGTACTCTGCTGTTTAATATCCCTTGAGCAGAGCTATTATGTTTTTATGCTGAGTTGTGGGAGAAACCTTGGCATACCACTTTCCCATCTTAAATAACAAAACAAGCGTCTGAATAATGTCACATATCTGGCATAAAATAAAATAAACTAGAAAATGCAGAGAAGCAGGTGTTCTTTTAAAACCCTGTTGCAAGAGGAAGATGCTGGTAGATTTAGTTAAAGAAGTATGTTACAGTGAAAAATGGAGGTCTATGTTGCCCCATTCCTTATACACCCTGAGTTGTTGCCACCAGAGGAAACACGAATCAGGTCTTTGGAGCAAACATCCACCAAGGGAGACAAGATATAGCCCAATTTTGGGACCCCTTGCCTGGGCTGTTCTGTAAGTTACTCCTGAAATTAGGAGTACTCTCTTGTTTCTTGTTTGAAAAGCAAGAGAGCTTTTAAAAGTTGTATTTATTTTTACTTTATGTATATGATTATTTCACCTGCATGTATGCCTGGGTACTTCATGCATATCTAGCCTCCATGGGATCCAGAAGAGGGTGTCAGATCCCTCAAACCATCCCTCTGCCTTCCTGTTTGTGGCTTTATTCGGTTGCCTTATATTTACCGGGAAGAAAGTTAGCTTTTATACAACCTCCCATTGTACACTGTCACCTGTGTGTATTGCAGAAATAATGTATCCAAAATGAATAGGTGGCAGATAGGCACTAAGGCAAATATCTCCTCTTGTTTGGAATAACTGTCGGGGAGTGGCAAACTGGAGTCTTGGATGTCTCTTTGTTCTGGAAGAGTCCTATGCCTGTCCTGCCACTGGACTTTTATTAGACTAGAGAATGAAGATACATATCTTTACTTCTCATATCCCCCCATATGTCAGCTTGGCTTTTTCTCTGCTGGAATATTTTGCCCACCAACAACAGCACAGGAAGATGGAAAAGAGCCAATATGGTGGTCTTACCAAGTTTAAGAGATAAAACTCCAGGAGACCTGAGTAACATAAAATGGCAAGGGACAGAATTAGTCAGGAGCTGGAGAGAGGAGAGCTCTGTGCCTGGGCCTTGAGGTCCACAGGAGTCTCCGCTAAAACTGAGCTACAGTCCATGAGGCCAGGCAAAGAAGAGTCTTAGGGAAAAGAGAAAGACAAGGTGCAGGAACTATAAAATAAATAATAACCAGTTTGCTAAGACTAAAGGGTGTTTGTGATCCAAATACTTAGAGTAAATTACTGCACCATGGACTATCAGTAAACATCTCAGAAGAGCCTTTAGTAGTGGAGTTAACCTAGATCTAGACTATGGCTTGGGAAACCACAAGCAGGGGACCAAATCCTAGCCCATCTGGCCTGCCACTTTTTTTTTTTTTTTTTTTTGGTTTTTTGAGACAGGGTTTCTCTATGTAGCCCTGGCTGTCTTGGAACTCACTCTGTAGACCAGGCTGGCCTTGAACTCAAAAATCCGCTTGCCTCCGCCTCCCAAGTGCTGGGATTAAAGGTGTGTGCCACCACCACCTGGCATGCCACTTATTTTTATAAATAAAGTTTTATTGTAACATAGCTGCACTCATTTGTTGTCATCATTGAGTGGAAAAGTCCAGTCTATAAGGCTTTAAAATGTTTACTGTCTTGGCCTTTTACAACAAAACTCTGCTATCCCTGCTCTAGAATAAAGACTCTGAATCTTTGACAACAGTGTTTGAGAAGGAGCCTGAAGGAGAGAGAACTGATAAGCAAGCAACTTAATTACATGTAAAACAAACAAACAACCCAAACAAACAAAAAACCCCTAAACTTTTCAAAGGAAAAATAAAATCTAAATACTTAAATGATCATTCTAAGTATCTCACCTGCACTGTGGTAATACTAGCTCTAAGAGAAACATGGGACCCCCTAAAAGGAGGAACATCTATGACTAGAAACAGATACAGAAGCTACAGAGACGATGGCAAGGAGCCCCAGGGGAGTCTAGAACAGCAATCATGAATGTGTTCGTGGACGTAAGGGAACATATGACTACAGTGGGGAAAGATGGAGCAATAAAAGAGACACCCAAGACTTGAAGGATTGGAAGGTGTGTCTGAGTTGGAAACGGTCCCTAGATTGGCTCACTAGCACATCAGGCAGCGCCAAAGACAAACACATCAGGGGACATGAAGATGTAGCCAGAACAAAAATAATTAAGGAAACCACTTCACTGACTTGTGAATTGCCAAATGTTCTAAAGTGTGTGTTTGTAATCTTAGGAAAGAAAGGCTAGAGCGATAGCTCAGCAGTTAAGAACACTGTCTGCTCTTGCAGAGAACCTGGGTTCCCAGAACCTACATGGTAGCTCACAACCATCTATAATTCCAGATCCAGGGGATTCGTGTCCTCCTGTGGTGTCTGTGAATACCTACACACACATGGTGCACATAAAACACATACAAGTGTACACACACACACACACACACACACACACACACTATACCAGTAAATCTTTTTGAAAGGAGGAGAGGAAAAAGGAAAGCCCCTGAGGGAATGCTTTTAAATGTTCCAAATGGGATGGAAAATGAACTCAGGAGTTCAAAATGCCTGGCGAAGCTTGATCAGAAACCACAGAGAAAGGCCTATCACAGCCACAATCAAAGTGCTTAAAAAAAGAAGAAGACATGTCAGACCTTTCAAGAACTGTACAAGCCAGAAGACAATAGACACACCCTCAGAGTCCTGGGGAAATGCCCGCTTAGAGTTCTCATCCAGCCGAATTCCTTCCATACCCAAGTCAAAATGGAAACTGTCTAAGACAAACCAAAGCTGAGACTTTATGACTGGCAGACTTCATGCACCTCCAAAAATGCTTAAAGACAGCTTTTAAGGTTGAAATATAAATGACACCAGATAGAAATGAAGATCCACACAAAAGAAATGAGGAATTCCAGACAGGGTGGATTTAAAGATATTTATTCTCATTTTAAAAATCTCTTTTAAGGTAATTGTCTAAAGCAAAAGCAATAACAGCACATTGTGACGTTTCTACCTTTGGTAGCAGTAAAATCCCTTACTGTAGCACAGAGAACAGAGAGATCATTGTAAGGCTGTTGTCAGATGTATGTACAGAACCTAGAATGATAAGATGCTGTTTGAAGGTAGGTCATGAACAATTAAAAGTGCAGATCATAAACCCTGGAGCCCAGACTTGCAAACTACCCAACTCTCCACTCCAGAGCCTAGCGACATCTCTAGAGGAAGCCCATTTTTCCACACTAGCAAAGTATTTTGACACCTATTTTGGCAAATAAAGTTTTATTGAACCTCAGCTATACTGTGTGTTTAGCTGTTTGGTCTACTTGATGTTTAATGGCAGAGTTTATTTGTTACCCCAGAGATCCAGCAGTCTGCAGATCCTAAAATACTCTCTCCCTTCACAGAAGACTTCTGTTGACCCTTTTCCTACTGAGCTACTAGAAACAAGGAGCTTTAGTTGTTAATATCAAGACAACAGAGGAGAGAAACACAACAGGAACAAAAATCAATTCAGAAAAAGGCAAAAAAGGAAAAACAAAGTAAACAAAACAAATAACAGGATAGAATGTTTAGCTCAACAGAACCCTAATTAATCCATGACTTTATCAGATTATCAGATGTAAAACATGAGCTGCAGCTTTCCAATGTCTCTCTTTAACCTTCTTTAATGCAAAAGCAAATGAGTTGTGAATCAAAGCACAAAAAAGGCAGCTAGAGGGGCCATATCAATAACCAGCAAAGTAGACTTTAGAAAAAGGAGCTATCGGCATGCACAGAGAGAGATTTCATAATGATAAAGGGTATTTTCCAAGAAGATATAAGAGTCCACGTTGTTCAAATGTCTGATAACAGAGCTTCAAAGCACTTGAATGAAACTCTTAGAACTGCAGGAGGAGCAGAAGGACATCTTTACAGCCTTGTACCCCAGTTCTCAGTGCTGGAGTATGGCTAGGATCTGTCCATGGGGGACCTGAACAATTCCACCGGTCACTCTGACATTTCCAAAGGACTCCCCATCAATAAGAACAGAATACACGCAGAATACACATTCTTCTTACATGCATATGAAGTATTCATCAAGAGTTAATAATCTGGGCCATAAAATAAAATCATAGTGAGTTTAAGACTAAAATCATACAAAATCAGGTTTTCTGTATGAACCTGACAGTGTTTCTGGATAAAAAAAAAATCTCTATAAAAAGCATAGAAATGTTGATGTATTAGCCACGGGAAATTAGAAAACAAAGAATTTAAATGTTACGATTTACAGTAGCACCAAAGCTATTTAGGTATGAATAGCTCACTAAAATGGCAAAGTCTTTATGGGAGCAATCAAAGAAGAGCTGAAGAAAGAGTGTGGCACCATACTCATGTGTTGGGAGATTTAATGACCTTAGGTTTCTGCTTCTTCCCAAATCAAGGTAAAGATTGAATCTTAATCTAAATATTGTCAGGCTTTTGAAAATTTGACAAGATTTTTCTAGCATCTGTATGGAAATTAGAGAGACTCTAGGCTGGCCAAAGAAATCTTTAAGAACAAAGCTGGAGCCTGAACTTATGGCTTGCTCTAGTGTTATTGGAGTCGAGATAATATTGATGTTAGGAGTTGACATAAAGATCAATGGAATCAAATAGGGCCATCTAGAAATAGACCCATGAGTGTGCCACCAATTGATTTTAGAAAAAGACGCCATGATGATTCAATGGCACGAGGGAATTTTCCAGTAAACAGCGTGGAAACAACCATTTGTCAATGTGGAAAACTTCTTACCTCAGACCATGTGTTATCTTCACACAGACCATAGACATATTTACAATTTAAAACTATAAAATTTCATGGAGCAAATACTGTAGGAAACCTGTATGATTCCTAGGCAGGCAAAGCTTTCTAACGCATGGGTACTGGCGGTGAACTCCTTAAAATTCCCACACAAGTGGAGGAGGCTCAGATAAAGTTTAGTCAAGATGTAATGAGTTCGAGGCCAGCTTGGGACATGTGTGATCCTGTCTCAAAGGACAAAGAGGCAGAAAGCAACATCAAAGAGATTAAAACTTAAAACTTTTCTTCAAAACTCAGTGTGAAAAAAATGAAAAAAGCAGTTCCCATAGGGCAAAGAGAAAGGAAGAAGGAAAGAAGGACAGAAAGAGAGAGAGAGAGAGAGAGAGAGAGAGAGAGAGAGAGAGAGAGAGAGAGAGAGAGAGAAAGTCAGCTAGTTCTTGGTCTGAAATATATATTTGGCATGTATGCAGAACTATTCAAGAATAGAATATACTAAAGAATAGGTAAAATAGCGGAATGGATCTTCATTAAAAAAAATTGTGGTTGTCCAACAAGCCCCTGAACATTATTAGTAATTAAAGAAATAGCAATTAAAGTTATAGTAACAGCACTGTGCCTCCAGGACCACTGGCTAGAAAGAGACCAAATCTAGCAAATGGGAGCCAACACATGAAGAAATTGAAACTCTTATAAGCCTCTTCTAAAACTGGAAGTGATAATACCACTTAGGAAGATTCTTTCCCCCCTTTCTTCTAGTATTAAAAACATTGGCCATGGGACCACATTACTAATTTTCTGGTATTATCCAAGGAAATGAAAACCTGTGTCTATAGAAAGACTTTATTCAAAATAGAGGAAAACTGAAAAGAGCTTAATACTACAGAGCAGGTATATTGACAAAATCATAATGGCATGCTTATTTAATTGAATATTTTATTTAACAATAAAAGAAACTAATGAATGTAACAACTTGGATGAATCTCAAAAAAATATGACAAGCAAAAAAAGAATATGATGTGGTTTCTTTATATAGTCTGTAGAATAGGAGAATGCCTTTGTATATGAGCAGCCAGCCCATCAGCAGGGAAGGTGGGTGCCAAGGGGTCCTAGAGAGACGCTAGAGACAGCGGACTCATCTGTCTTGACAGTGGTTATTTGTTGAATTTCCTAATGTCGCTGTAACTCAGCTAATTTAAACATTAAGCGTGTTTTGCATTTGTAAAATAAACTTCGGTGAAGTTGGTTGTTAAGATATAAGTAACAAGGTAGGGCTAGAGCCAGTGGTATTTCTTTTTAGAACAAAAAGAAGCCCTACTTCCTACCACCAGAACAGAAACCTATGAAGTAAAATGTTTACTAAATTATGGTTGGTCATAGCAAGAACAGGAGAAAAATTATAAAAGAAAAAGATCAATTACAATGTCTTTCTTTGAATCTAATTCCCACTCACTAAAGTTTCCATCTATGGTCTGCTTCTCTGTCCAATGAGTTTTCCATTCTGAGTCCGTAGTGACCTGTTACTTTTGTCAAGATTGCCACTAAAAGAGACATTAAGAAAGTAGCATGTAGGGGCTGGTGAGATGGCTCAGCGGGTAAGAGCACTGACTGCTCTTCCGAAGGTCCTGAGTTCAGATCCCAGCAACCACATGGTGGCTCACAACCACCCATAATGAGACCCGACGCCCTCTTCTGGTGTGTCTGAAGACCGCTACAGTGAATTATGCCAGAGCGGGTCCGGAGTGAGCTGGGCCAGAGAGCAGTCACACACATGATGGCTCACAGCCATCTGTACAACTACAGTGTACTCATACACATAAAACAAATAAAATAAATCTTTAAAAAAAAAGAAAGAAAGAAAGAAAGTAGCATGTAGCTGTTAATGTGGACGCACAAGGACCAAGGGGTCAACCCCTCTGAAGCTGCTTCCTTTAAAGTGAAGCTGGTCTGGATCAACCCTCACCCCACCTCTGGGTCCTTAGTGAGGAGATATTTTAGGCATTCAAGATTGTCGTGTAGGCTTTGGTAAAGAAGAATATGGCATCCCCATTCTGGGGCATCTGGCCTCAGTCAGTTGGATATGTCCTTTTCTCCTCTTGGAGTAAAGTTTTAATAACAGCCTGGGATCCTACCTTGCTGCTTCCTTCTCCTGCCTGTATCTGTTCAGGTGCTTAGGTACGTGGTGCTGCTATCATCATCATTATTATTATTATTATTATTATTATTATTATTAGGAGGAGAGAGAGAGAGAGAGAGAAATAGAATGTAGAATTCGAGATTCTTAATTAAATTTTCTTATTTTACTGAGAGAGAAACTGAGCCCCAGAGAAGGGAGGCTTCCCAGCCCACACCACCCTGAAGTGGTGGCCGCCTTCTCATTCTGTCTCAGGTGCTCCTGTAGTGGCAGAGACATTATTCCCCTGATTTCAAGGACCCTGCTGAAGAATGGGTCATGAAATGACTGTGGGGTCCACATTGCAAAACCAGCAATGCTAGAGAGCAGTCTTCAGTCACCGCCTGCAGAAGTTGCTTTCCTAACCCTTTGGGTTGAAAATTCCTGTGGCTTCCACATTTGCAGAGTTTGAATATTTTCCTTTTTCCTTTATTTCTCTGAAGCTGTGAACTTGGTTTTGGGGGGAGAGACTTTTAGCATTAGCTTTGCTGCAGGAGCTTGCAGTCATTTTTAGAAGCCGACATAATAAGAAAACTGCCATAACCTTGATCTGTTTCCCGAGTCAGAACTCAAGCTAGCTCTCGCTCAGAAGCTTTGCAAAGGTGGATATGTGGCTCATTCCCCCTCCTGGGTCTTGTTAATTGCTGGACTGTTATTAAAGCAAAGGAGCATCTATAAATGCCCTTGAGTGACAGAGTTGTGCCCAATCAGGCCCACGATCAGACCACCCTGTGTTTTATGGACTTAGTGTCTTGGTGACCCAGAGGCCTGTCAAGGAGGGGGCAGAATTTCTGCTTTGGCTGCTAATTAAACTTTAGAAACCTTTCCTTTGTTGTTGGGCCAACCATTCCCACAATCTGATTGGCCAGAGTTGATGCTATTAGAAATGGGCAAATTTATATTTACTTTTAAAAACGAGCAACCGTTCCAAAGAATAAATAGTTATTTAAAAAAAAAAAAAAAAAAAAAGTAAAAGTAACTGTCAAACGAGCAGACCGTCCGAAAATAGCATTATCCGGAAAACCTTCTGAGAGACGGAAAAAACTTGTCATCGTGGCCAGATATAACTTTACTCACATTTCAGAAGAGAAAATGGTGATATTAATGCCTTCCCTTAGATAACTCTTTCAGCCTGTGCACACTGCAGCTCCTTGGCACCTGTGATTCACATTGTTTTGCAAATCCCTCAAGGAGGGTGCAGGTGGGGGCTGTCTGCCTGCACTGGGAGTGCTGTGGCATATTAAGGTGCGGAACTTTGAAGTCGTCCATCTATTTCTGCATCAGGACGTATCTTGCAGACTTTGTGTGTGTCAGGAACTGTTTTAGGAACTAAGCTAAAACAGATGAACAAAATGGATGAAACCTCCCTGTCCTAACAGACCCTTCAGCCTCATCAGCCACAACACCTGGAAGCAAATGTTGGCTCTGCCACTGGTGGCTTGACTGGGCATTTGAGTCTTGCCCATCAGCTTTGCTTCCATGCATGTGTAAAGGGGTCTTGGTAATGCCATAGGAGAGTGCTTTCATGAAGTTGGGCACAGTGACAGATGTGAAGTACTTAGCATATGGCTCAGATTCACATGACCACCAAATTCATTGTCATCAACGCAGTACCCTTTGCCCTCTGGGATCCTCAGTGGGTCCTTGCTTCTGGTCGCTTTGTTGGCATGAACATAGGTCTGAGCAGCCTCTGTCGGAGGTTCTTTCAAGTAGCAGGGCAGGCTGGGGTTCCATGGCCTGGTACTTGGCCTTTGCTTAGCTTTCTTTTATTTAGTTAGCAGCCACCCAGAATTAGCCCTTGTTCTAAAATAACTACTATTATCATCCTGTTTTGCTTACCTGGGTGACAGACTTAACATTTGTTTCTCTCTTCCTCTTTCAGGTTGTTTAGTGTAATTTTGGAACAATTAACCAAAGAAACAGAAGGCGGGAACCACTCTAGTGGCAAATCAGGAGGCTTTGATGTCAAAGCCCTCCGTGCCTTCCGAGTGTTAAGGCCACTTCGACTTGTATCAGGAGTGCCCAGTAAGCACATTTTGCTCCCTCCTCCTACAAGTACTGTGTCTCCCCTGTTGGGTGGGTCCTCTTCGGGGAGTTGCCTGTCCCCAGTAGGGACCCAGTAGGGGCCCAATAGGGGCCCAGCAGCAGCAGGCCTTCTTCGATGCTGGAATACTGAAGCTTGCACCATTCATTGTTGTGGATCTCTGGGGTAGTCTGCTTTTCAGCTGAAGAGAGGCTGGGTGGTGGTCAGAGACCTGGGCTTCCAGCCTCCCGTCTCCTCTTTAGTTCTGTGCTCTGATGGTACCCAGTGGTTTTCTTCCTTCTCCCAAGACTGCCTCACCTTGTAGTGGCAGCTGAATGGAAGTCGGAGGGCTGTTGAGTGCGGAGCACCAGGGTAGTTAGACTTTGGCTCTACGGCTACTGATGACACCTTTCTGAGAAGCGGGGTGGACATGTCAGTTTCCACATGTCAGCCAGTGCCTGGCCCTGCTTGCTTCCTGAGTCTGACCTCTGGTCAAGTTGAATCTCACCTGGGCAGAAGCCTCCTTAAGAAGCCTGCCTGGCCTTTGCTTCATGAGTTCTGCCCTTGGTAAGACTATCCTTTCTGGGGCCTTGAGAGTGTAGACATCCTCACGCCTGTCCTTGTGTTGGACTTCTGAGCAGGCAGAGTACTCAGAGCTGGAGCAAGGATACAGGACCGCTGGGTACACCCACTTTCCACAGCTCATAAAGCCCTCAGAACACCAATTCTTTTCCTCCCTGAATGTCCTCATGAAGTTTTATTAAACCGTAGGCACTCAGAACGCACCAAACCCCTCTGGAAAAGAAAATACTACATTTCCAAATTTAACATTTAAAATGTAGGAAGTGGTGTTTTAAAGTGTACTTATTTTTCCAGATGGTTCATTTATTTTCATTGAAAAAGATCAGTGCAAGTCAAAAACCACAGAACTGTCTGGAAGCAATCGAGAGAAATAGAAATGCCTTGGCAATGGCTAGCACCATTAAGTGTAACGTGATGAAATGGGGAGCTTAGTGAGCAAATATGCTCTTTCAGATTGAGTTGTCACAGCTTAATCTAATTTCAAAGTAACCATGACAGCCTTTCCCCTTAAAGAGCGAATGACAGGACACCTGCGTGTGGCGTGTGCCGCGTGCAGACCTGGAGCTGTGGGCTCATGGGTGCATGAGTGGCCCTGGCCAGTGAAAACTCTTGGAATTGGCCTAGCCCTGGCTCCTTGGGCTGAGGAGGTTTCCACAGAAGGGTTAGCGCTCTGTAAACCCTGCAGAAGAGCTTTCTGCTCTTGCCTACTCCAAGACACAAGGCTGTTTGAGATCTGTGGTGGCCTGCATCTCGCTCTCTTACAGGTCACAGAGAGAGATGAGGCTCTGACCATAGCTCATCTTTTAGGTGATCCTGTCAGGGAACATTCTTCTCAGATCCAGCAGGCTCGGGGAGAGAGGGGTCCAGGCTTCCAGGGCGTGCTGTTTGTTTTCAGCTGCAGACTTGGTGATTTTTTTTTTCCTCCAGCACCTGAAGTTATTGAAAATGACCAGGAATGCTTGCTTATACTTATAAAGCATTGTCTTCTTCTTCTTCTTTTTCATTGTCTTCTTACTCTTGAAGATTGAGGCTATTCTATAGGGGGAGATGATACACACACACACACACACACACACACGGAGGGAGAGAGAGAGAGAGAGAGAGAGAGAGAGAGAGAGAGAGAGAGAGAGAGAGAGAGAGATAT
>JADRCD010200597.1:7741-21655 GCA_019843815.1 Montemys delectorum | reverse complement strand
GAGAGAGAGAGAGAGAGAGAGATATTAAGGCAAAAACAACTGCATTCCAAAGGGGCATAGTTGAATCATATAGAATTACTTTAAAAAAAATTTTTTTTTAGTTTTGTACACACACATATCTACTTGTGTGCATGTGTGTGCATGTGTGTGTGTGTGTATGTGTGTTCAGGAGCATGTGTGCCATGGCACACGTTGCAAAGGTTAGAGGGCAACTTGCAGAAGTCATTTTTCTTTCCTTTGATCATCGGGGGTCCCAGGGATCAATCAAATCAGGCTTGGTAGCAAACTTATTTACCTGCAGAGCCATATCACCAGGACAGGGCAGTGGTGGCCATATGCCTTTAATTTCAGCACTCAGGAGACAGAGGCAGGAAGATCTCTGTGAGTTTGAAGCCAGCTTGGTCTACAGAGTGAGTTCTAGGATAGCTAGGGCTATATGGTAGAAACCTATCTAGAAAAACAAAAGCAAAACCAATTACTATTATTTAAAATTGTGTGTGTGTGTGTGTGTGTGTGTGTGTGTGTGTGTGTGTGTGTTTGTATGACTTGTGGATGTTGATGAATCTTTGATGACTTACATTCTGTTATCTGATAAATATTTATCAGAATCTAAGAGCTCCAGGCATGGTGGTTCACATTCTTAAACTCAACACTCTGTAGGCAAAGGCAGGTAGATCTCTGTGATTTTGAGGCCGGTCTGGTCTACAGAGCAAGTTCTAGGGCAGCCAGGGCTATATAGTAAGACCCTATCTCAAACAAAAGAAAGAACAAAACTAGAATTCAAGACCATAAAACTAGGAAAGAGCATGGAAGACCATCTGGCCAGTTCTCACTGTCTCCCAGAGGAACTCAGAAAGGCCAATGAGGAGGTCACAACTTTTGGGCTCTCATAATTGAAGGGGAGCCACACAGGGCTCAGGTCTCCTCACTCCTGGGCCACCCTTCTCATGCCTTCACAGCATGCATGCTGAGTATGTCCCAAGGAGCAGAATGGAATGAAAGTATATGTGCTCAGTTTGAGATGCAACTTGATACTCTCTCATAAGATTGGCCGATCTAAAATACAGTAGTTACACTAAACATCAATATATTCCTGAGACCAGTGGCTCACTGCAGTAGAGTTTAAGAGCTAGTTTTTAGGTGCTTTGGAATGGCCTATTCATGTCTAAAAAAAGAAAAAGAAAATATCAAAATAGTAGCCAAGGTACCCTGTCCATGTATATGGGAGCCGGTGCTTTCCCCTCGTGTTCACTGCCTGCAATAGACAAAAACAAAACAAACATGAAAAATTGTCTTGTCAGTCTTGTTTTCAAAAGAAACTATTTGAACATTTAAAGACAGGCCCAGAAATTTAGTCACACAGAAGGCTATAGGGAGACAGTGTCTTGCTGACCAGGAATCTTGTCAGCCCTCCCTGATGCGCGTCCCCTGTCTCTTCCCTGTGCTTACCAAGGGAGGCATGAAATTGTAGCTATGAGGGCTCCTTTCCTTTTTTTTTTTTTTTTTTTGGATCATCCCATCTGTTGCTTTGTTTTAACTCTAGTATCTCAGCATTGTGTGTCCCTTCTTTCTTTGAATAAATGTCAGAAAATTAAGGGGGAGAAAGACAAAGGAAGCCAAGACTGTGAGAGGTGGGGATAAAGCTCTGTATTAACCACTGAGCCTGGAAGCCTCCGTTCTAGTGCAGGCTCTGGGCTCCCTCCTTTCCTTCCATTCTTGTCTCTCACGGTTCTGTGTGTCTGCACCTGTACCATGGCGGCTCTGAGGCCCTCCTGTCTCGAGACCACATTTTAGCTGCAGGACACCTGCACCCTAATATTATACTGAGCATCCAAACCCAACCTTTTTAAGTCACTCGGCCTTCTGTTGTCCCTGCTTGTCTCCTCCATCCTAGAGGGACCACCTTTAGAAACACATAGAGGGATTTTTCTTTTGGGGTCTGATGGGGGACAGCTGTAATTTGTCTCTGACCCTGGGCAAGATCACTCACCCTCTCCTAAGGCACTTTCCCTTCATCCCTTCCTGAAATTGAAGTCAAGTCCCAGGCTTCTCTGCATTCCAGCCTCTCTGGAGCCCCACCTCTCTTTCCAGTCCTTTGTCCCTGTTTCACAATGATTGCTGTCCTCTTGCTCTCTCTGAGGCAACGCTCTCTAATAGACTCTGGTCTCACTCCAGACCTGAATTCAAACCCAGAACTGCATGGCTGTGACCTTCTCTTTGCTGATGGCCTTTATGACTAGCTGTGATGAGGCTCACCACTACCCCAGCTCACACTGTGCACTACTTCTGTGATGGGCTCTCTGCCCAGGCCTTCCTGTGGTAATCTGTCTTTAGGCTCGGACCAATGGGAAACTACATTAGGTCCTCTGTCCTCATCCTGTACTGAGACAGTGTTTTCAATCCTCTTCAATTTTCTGCTTGCTGTTGCTTATCGAGTGTTAGCACACTACCTGAGAGTAACATGTGAAACTCTTATGTCCCCTTATAGACTGTGACCTCTTTGAGAGTGTCCCTTTGTATAATTTATCCTTATATTATCAAGGCACTAAACCTCGTGCTTTGCGTGTAATATTCAGGTGGTTTTTGTTAAATGGATACAAAAATTAGTGCATACATGAATGTATGATGTTAACACTGGCTACATCTCTCTGGGTCTTGGTTTTTCCATCTGTTTAGTGAAGGAGTTGGACTAAATGATGTTTAGGAGTCCGTTCTTAGCTCATCTCCTATTGAGGGTTAGTGTGAATGAACAGCTTTGAGATATCTCTAAATTTTATTACTGTGTGTCATAAATAGAGCAAGCATCATTAGGAGTTATATTTATGGCCCCTTTGAACTGTCATCTTAACTCACAAATGGATTTTTCTTTTCTCTCTCCTCCTAGGTTTACAAGTTGTTCTGAACTCCATTATAAAAGCCATGGTCCCCCTCCTTCACATAGCCCTTTTGGTGTTATTTGTAATTATCATCTATGCTATTATAGGATTGGAACTTTTTATTGGAAAAATGCACAAAACATGTTTTTTTGCTGACTCAGGTAAGTAGTGACAGTTTTGTGCTTTGTTGTGGATGAGGTGCTAGTCCCCTGAGCCTTTCCCTCCCATCTATTTCCTCTTTCTGTGTGAATTATATTGAGGATGGCTTATTCTGTCTTTCCATTCCCATCTCCTATGAAAAGTATCCTAGCAGATAAGATGGGGGCCCTGCACAAGGCAAAGCAGGTAACTCCATTCTCTGTCAACCTAGGAAAGACACTGAGAACATGGAGAGTGGCAGGTGGCGGGTGGTGGCGACCAGAAGAAACTGAATTCAGCTGGTGAGGGGATATTCCAAGTAGCTTCTTCTCAGTCGTGCCTCTGCTTCTTTTCTCTGTAGATATCGTAGCTGAAGAGGACCCAGCTCCATGTGCGTTCTCAGGGAATGGACGCCAGTGTACCGCCAATGGCACGGAATGTAGGAGTGGCTGGGTTGGCCCCAATGGAGGCATCACTAACTTTGATAACTTTGCCTTTGCCATGCTCACTGTGTTCCAGTGCATTACCATGGAGGGCTGGACAGATGTGCTCTACTGGGTAAGCAGCTCAAGGACAATTCACAGCATGCTGTTCCCTTGCTAAAGATGTCCTTGGTAAGGGCAGCGGGCCGAGAACAGAGCCCTGGGGATTGGTTCTTTGGGAAGGGAAGCAGACCTAGACCCTCTCTTGGTGAGCCCCTCCTCCAGCTTTAGGGGGAAGCCCTGGTGCTGAAAGGCTCCTACCTGGCATTAACTCCTGGACTCTTAGTCCTCAATCTTCCCAGTATTTCTTGGGGACTTGTTTCTTACTGCAGTTGCTCCTGCCTACTAATCCCTTCTGGGAACTGGAGGAGGCAAGGCTGTGCTGATTAAACTCAAGAGCAACATTTCTCAAGGAAGAGGCCCCTGAACTCCCACAGCCTATACATAAAGACAGTTATTTTACTAGATCCTAAAGGGGAGATGAGGAACACAGTGAGGGCCCCTTCCATGCATCCTATAGCTCTATGTGGCTGACCATAGCTCACATTAATTTTTCTCCTATTCTACCTCCATCACTGTCAACCAGACCAGGGTATACCCTGCCCTCAACTCCTCCCTCATTTTAATCAGCCAAAGAGTTCAGCAGAGATAGCAGAAAAGCCAAAATACCAGGGCTAGTTGACCCTCCAGGAGGTGGATAATGTCTTGGTGACTAGTGTACGATTCCTCTCATATTCTGCAAAATATTTCTGTAAAAAAAAAAAGTACAGCAGCCATTCCCCCTCCCCATGACTTTGTTTATATGTAGAATTTTAAAAGCTCACAGAAGTTTAGACATCATTTTTATCCCATAGTAGAGGAGTTTCTGGGGAAAAACAGCTAGCATCTACATTTTGAGCCCAACTTCCAATGGTTCAAACCAGTATTCTTACAGAGAAGTGTTTAGCACAGTGGTTCTCAACTTGTGGGTGGTGACCACTTTAGGAACTCAAACATCTTCATTATGATTCACAACATTAGCAAAATTACAGTTATGAAGTAGCAATGAAAATAACTTTATGGTTGGGGGTCAGCACAACATGAGGGACTATGTTCAAGGGTAGCAACATTAGCAAGGTTGAGAACCACTGGTTTAAAGGAAGTTAGTAGTAGTTCTTAAATAGGCAGCTTCTAGGTCAAAGGCTTAGAACGGAGAAGTGGCTTTTGATAGTTTCTAAATCCTAAAGGTGATGGGTTTGTTTGTTTGTTTGTTTGTTTTTGTTTTATTTTCAATCACTCTCTACCTTCGGAGACTGCACCAAGCCCTGGGTCTTGCTTCCCTTCACTGGTGAACACTATGCTTGTGAGATTGTGGGTGTTCCTGTCCAGCCGACCCTCCATATCTACATATCCTGCATCCATGGGTTTAATCTACATCTGATTGAACCAAATGCAGATTGAAAATAATTCACACACCCAAAAAAGTCATCTGCATTGAATATGTTCGGACTTGTTTTGTAATAATTCCCTAAACAATACAGTAGAATGATGGTTTAATGCTGTTAGGAATGAAAAGTAGTCCAGAGATGACTTAAAGTATATGGGGGTATGTGGATATAGGTCATGTGCAAATATTGCTTTATTTCATCTAAGAGGCTTGAGCAGCTTTGACTGTGGCTGGTCCCTGTAGATACTGAGGGTCGGCTGCCTACCCTGATAAGTGAAGAATGAGCATCACCAACATGTTGTAGCTTGTTTGTCCTTCATCCCTATTTTTGATTGTTGTAGGATCGTGTGTGTGTGTGTGTGTGTGTGTGTGTGTTGTGTGTGTGTGTGTGTGTTGTGTGTGTGTGTGTGTGTGTGTGTGTGTGTGTGTATGTGTGCACATGCATCTGTGGACACAAATGTTAATTATATCCACAAGCAATGCCTTCTCCTGGAGAGGCAGGATAGGCATCATCAGGCACGGAACTCCCACGTGGGGTGAAGTGTTGATTTCACTTATGTCTCCTCAGTTGCAGCTCCTGAGCCTCTACCTCAGTCTTCCCTCGCAATGGCTGATAAATAGAGCATGTCATCCACAAAAGCCCAACTCTGCTTTTCCCTCTCCCAAACAGTAGGACATTTTTTTTCTTGTTTTAAAACAAGTGAAAGTCTATGACTTTCTCAGCTTTGTCCTCTCTCTATTGTCATGGTGAACTGCCAGCTGCTGAGCCCACTTGCCTTGACTGATAGACAGTTTCCTAGCTTATCTTACATTTTTTGCACATCAATTCCCTCATAGCAATTGTCCTGTTGTCACACAGAGCAAATTTCAGGAGTGTGTGACTGAAGAAGAGAAAACTTCATGTACCCAGAAAAAACAAGTTTCCATGTGCTTTTCTGGGAACTTTCCACTATCCATGATGGTAAAATTCTCCACTGTTGCTATGACCAAAACATAGTTAATAATTTGGCGTTTGAATTACACCTTCTATGAATTACCTAGCACCTCTATTATGATGGAGGAACACATGTTATTCCTCAACATTACTCTAGTCTCTATCTCTTCATAGATCTGAGATTTGAGATGGAGACAGTGGTGTATAAAGAGGCCCTGAGCATCCTCAGGGTCCTCTAGCAAGTGTCTCTAGTCCTTGATTAGAGGCAGGCATCTGTGAACTTTTTTAATAAAGGCTTAACAGTAAATATGTTTGGCCTTGCAGGGATATGATCCCCATTCCAGCCATCAACTCTGCCATTGAGCTTGGAGCCAGCCATGGAATAAGCCTAAGTGGATGCTTATGGCTCTGTCTTGGCTGCATTTCCTTTTTGGACCCTGAACTCTGAATTCCCTATGACTTTCAAACATCATAAAGTGCTCCCCTTTTTACCTTTCCCCCACTCCCACAACCACTTAAAAACATGAAGCCTGTTTTTTAGCTTTTGAGAATCATGTAAAAGAAGAACAGATTGGCCTTCAGGTAGCTGAGGGACTCCTGGCCTAGCCTGGAAGGCAGCACACTCTCCTTGCTACTCTCTGACTGGCCAGTGGTTTATGAATCCTTGTACAACACTAGGGGGCAGCTGAGCAATGCCTTCCAGAGTGTTCTCTAAGTCCTTACTCTCTGAAGCACATCGGGATTGTTTTTAATCACCATTGACTACATTTATTAGGTCATCATAGAGGTAGGCAGGAGCCAAGGAGCTAAGCTCTCCCAGTATTTTATGGGCCACAGTCAGCTGAAAGCCACTGTGTTCTAGGACAGGACATCTCTGCCCCAGCAATGAGCCTAGCCTGGAGCAGGTGTTCAACAAATACACATCACTGTTGTCTCTCTCCAACCTGAACGAGCCCTTTGCCTCATCAGTGTGGATGGGCTGTGTCAGAAAGGAGATTCAGTTTTAAATATCAATGGCAAACAAATTTCTCAATGTTTAGGGTTTTGTATATGGTAGACAAAGTCTTTGCCTCTAGACAAGTTTATATTTAGCCAGCATTCCCTAGCACGCCTAGGCCATAATTCTGAAGAGGCTCTGGCAAATGTCTGGCGGGGTCTTGCAAAGGGACATGCACAAAGGTGCACCTGGAGCCGAGCTATTTGGAGACATGGCAAGTTGGGATCATGAGCTTGGTGGGGAAATGTATTGCAGATTTTTCATCAAGTGAGCTCCCCAAACACACTTAAAGTGCTGTTTGGCTCACGCAGATGTCTTGCCCATGGAGACAGTAGTACAGTGCAGAGAAAGAGCTAGACAAGGCAGGTCCTTGGGTCCCTCTGGGCTTTCATGCCCTTGTCTACCATATGCACAATTAGATGGTCTGATCTTTTTTTCCTTCAACTTAGAGGGTTTTGTTTGTTTGTTTTCTTTAGAAGAGATATTTTGAATATAGGAAGTTAATGGCAAAGTGTTGGTTTTAGGAGAGTGCTGTTTATCCAAGTGGCCTCCTGTGTCAGCAGCAAACATTTAAGAAAATGTGCATAGGACTGTGGGCACGCTGGCTGACCGACCTTAGTCTGAAGTGCTTGTGATCACCTGACAGCTACTCTCAGTCAAAGCACCTGGGGCATTCTTCTGTGCCCCTGCAGCCAAGGCCTGCCTTCCCCACAGCCCATGCTCTGAGGCACTCCAGCACTTTCCAAGAGTTTTGAAAAGCATAAAGCCTTATGCTGTACATGGGCACTTATGCCTTTAAAATAAGAAAAAAAGTTGAAGCAACCTAAATTGTCTTGGGTGCCAAGTGGCCCTCTATGATGAGCCTGACATAAAATACTTTAAAAATTAATCTAAATCAAAGTGCTTTCCCTCGTGCTGGTGCCTCCATTGTTGGTGAAGGGCATGCAGACAAAGCCCTGGGCAGATAATGTGTTTAATGTGGGTCTGTGGGGGACCAGCCCAGCAACTGTGACTATTCCTTACGTGTATGAAAAGCTTTAAGGACTCAGCTTTGCTGCAGCTGAGCCGGGAGAGAGACTGGCACTGAGAGCTTAAGTTCATCTCTTCGGGCAAAGAGAAGAGATACTCCAGCCAGTTGTGCTTAGCTCCCGCCTCCCCTCAGTCCTCTTCAGCTGCCCTTCTGGGTGACAGTGATTTGAGAATGTGCAAGTCCACAGAGCACCCCATCCTAAGAAGTTCAAATAAGATGTTCCCTCTTCAGTAGAGCAGACAGCTGTTACCAGTCCTACTCTTGAGAGTCGCCAAGGCCTGAGAAGGGCAGGTGAGGCAGATGGCCAGGTCAGCAGACTCGGCCAGTCTCAAGAGTAAGGTGTCTAACGGGAGCCCTGCACTAGAGAACTCTCTCCTCTGCCACATACACAGCCTACTCCAGTGGTCTCCGACACAGGTATTGATTTAAGGCCGAAGCTCTGGCCACCACACCCACCAGCCGTGTGGAGTTTGAGATGAGTTTGGCAGTGTCGCTGCTTTGGAAGGATCGCCCTCGGCCTTCCTGCTTGAAATTAGTTTATCCAACTTAATTAGATCAAGCATTGGAGCTGGGGCCCCGGCTCATTCATTCCTCCAATTGCTGATGTGAAGATGGAAAGGGTTCTATTAAGCACGTCAGTGTTCATGTGGCCAAACAGGTGTTTCATAAGGGAGCTAATGCCCTCTCCCTAGATTTCAGCAACAGATGTTAGGTAATTTTTTTTAATGTTCTCTTTTCCTGTTTGGCTTCAGCATGAGGCAAATATTGTGAAATGCATGAGCCTCTTTCTGTAACACTAAAAGCTGGACGCAGAAAATGTGCAAAGAGGCACAGGGCTTAAAACCCTGAGGGTTTGCACCTGCCAGACAAGAGCAATGGGGCTTGACTAAGGGAAAATTGAGGCCGCTCCTGCAGAATAGTGCCTGGAGCCATCTATCTGTTACCTGGTTGGTCCTTAAGGCCTGCTTCCTCATTGAGGAAGTGTTTATTATTCAGTTCGTCCCACGGAACACTGACCTGTGCTACTGCAAAGTCCCATCCAGCTGTGATCCATAAAGCACTCGTGTGCAAGCTGCCCACTGCTGGCCATTCTCTGGGGAAATCTAACAAGGAGGCCATGTCTGAATGAATAGTTAAGTCGGGTGTTCCTCTGGCCCTGTCCTGCTTTTTTGAACAGTTCTCAGGTCAGAGTTGGGGTTCTTTTAATGGGTACAGCAAAGAAAAACAAACAAAGAAACAAACAAACAACTCCCAGTGTTATCCCTGAGCACATGTCAGCTAGTGGCTTTGGGAACATTTTTTTTGTTTTCTTGCTTTTTTAGTAGTACTAAGTATTTATTCATTTATTCCATATTTATCTAGTTTGCTGGCTGCAGATAATCCAAACCTAAGATGGGCTAGGCTTCCTTGGGTAGATAGATAGGATGATTATCTCCAAATAGATGGTGATTATTTTAGATTTATTTATTTTGAGAGTGGGTCTCACTGTGTACCTGGCTGGCCTGAACTCAATGTAGACTAGGCTGGTCTTGAACTCCAGATACAGATCTGCCGCTCAGGTGCTGGATCAAAAGCGTGTGCCACCATGCCAAGCTAGTTTTTTGGTTTTGTTGTGAAGAGTTTATAGAGTCAAATGTTACAGCTTAGGACTTTTCCACCAAGTTTTAAAAAGTAGTTAGGACTGACTGGGACAGAGCAACAGCTCAGATTCAGGGAATCACTGGCTCCATCTTCTACTGAGGCTTGCCCTGGAAACTGCTTATCAGTACAGTGTCCTGAGCCAGAGCCAAATCTCCTTTCCCTGCCTGGGACCAGGATCTGCTGTTTGACTGAAGCCTCTATGAATCTTAGTGTGTGTGTGTGTGTGTGTGTGTGTGTGTGTGTGTGCGCGCGCACGCGCGCACGCAGGTGTGCTTGTGTGCCTATATGTATGTGTGTTCAGGCATGCTTGTTTGCCTCTGTGAGTGTGTGTATGTTTGTGTAGGCATGTTTGTGTGCCTGTGTGTGTGTGTAGGTGTGCTTGTGTGCCTATATGTATGTGTGTTCAGGCATGCTTGTGTGCCTCTGTGTGTGTGTGTGTGTGTGTGTGTGTGTGTGTGTGTGTGCCTATGTGCATGTTGGGAATATGTAATATCTGCTGGTTGCTCTTGTCTCAATCTAAGTAAATATTTAATCCAATGTATGGAATGTTCTCTCTAACATGACTCTCTCTCCTCACTAGATTCTCCTATTAACCCACTCCTATGAGCCCATCTTATTTCTTACAGATGAATGATGCTATGGGATTTGAATTGCCCTGGGTGTATTTTGTCAGTCTCGTCATCTTTGGGTCATTTTTCGTACTAAATCTTGTACTTGGTGTATTGAGCGGGTAAGCTACATCTCTTTCATCTTGAAGGCAGAGTCCTGAGAACAGTTGCCAAGACCACACAGGCTTTGTTAGAGGGACCGATGGGTGGGTACCAGTCCCTTTGTATTGCTTTCTCTTCTGTTTAGGCTTCTGCAACCAAGCTATTTCCTAGAACCTCACCAGCTACCATGAAGGAAAGCCACAGAGAGATTATTGACCAGGAATTAATTAATCAGTATTGTTGCTTGGGATTTAAATTTCCCTTGCTTGGCCTTTTGTCTGTCCTAAAATGAGATACATTTATAATTGCTTTCTTGGTCTGGATCCAAATACAATGCTCATTAATTGGCACAAAACTGCTGCTAAATGAATGGTCTGGACTAACTTTGGAGAGTCTCTTCCTGAAGATTTCAGCATCGGGGTTTGCCCCACCCAGAGGAAAACTGAGCAAGGGTACATGTTCATTCAAGCCCTTTCCTTGGAGTGCTGACCTTCACCCAAAGCCCTGAGTGGTCCTGCAGCTGCATCTGGGGCTCTGTTCTTTAGTAAATGGATAACTGATAACTGATCTCCTTACCTTTTACAGGTTAATGATGCGATAGGATGGGAATGGCCATGGGTGTATTTTGTTAGTCTGATCATCCTTGGCTCATTTTTCGTCCTTAACCTGGTTCTTGGTGTCCTTAGTGGGTAAGCAGTTGGATCCCTGTTGCACATTCTCCTGCCGCCACGTGGGGCGTGTCTCCCAGCTGCTCCCTGGTGGCTTCTCTGCATGCCTTTGGACTCTGATGTCCCCTCTGTGTGTTGCTTTTAGATTGAATTGTGATTCTTTCTGGCTGTATCTGTCTGTGAGATTCTGTGTTTCTGATGCTTGCCAAGCACTGTTAACTTAATGAAAATGTTTCCCTTAGAGGTGAATTACAAGCAAATAAAAGGCTTCCTAGCTTTGGTCTCCCCCAGGGAGGGAGTTTGGTCTCTCCTGGGTTTCATTCCATTAGTACATGACCTGGCCCTCATTAGTCACCATCAGAGCATTATAAATAGTGGTGTTTCAGATTTTGTGATAAAGCCTAGAAGGTTCATAAATACCCAGCCGTTTCAAGCCCTGCCTTCCTGTGGTTGGGAGGCTGTATAGCCTGGCTTATCACTGTGTAAGCCATGCTTCTGATTCAGTGTGCAGCTTTTCCACACATCTCCTCTACAGCCTTATTATTTCATCATTTGGTCACTATTTTGAAAATCCATCTTGTTTAATTCCTGTCTCTGGATTTATCCTCCATCTATCAGGTTCAGGAGAGTTGGGCTTGGGAAGGGTCTTGGGCCTTGGGCTGTGCTCTCCAGTGGTGGGAGATGGTGTTCTAAAGCCCATGTGAGCAGATGTGAATCTCTGAAGTGCTCCAGAAAGTGGAGGCTCCCCATCAGAGTGGGCTGGGGCTCTCTCAAAAACATGTCCATAAATGGGGGGGGGGTGGATTTTACCTGAAAAACACTGTGGGTTTCTCATTATTAGAGTCTTGTTTAATTCTGTCTGTGATGCTGTCTTATAAAATATTTGGTTGAAAGTTGTATTCAATTTTAAATGAGGTTACTAAAATATCTTAAGAATTCAAAATGTAATATTTACAATCTATACAATTTGAAAAATTAAGGAATAATAATATAGTCAACTTTTAACTCAAAACTAAAACAACAGCAACACATACACACAGTCAGAACCAGCATACAGCCATTGCTCCAAACAGCCCACAAGATACCCATGCGCCCTCTCTTTGGCCCTAGTCACTGCACTAGTCTAGACATTCTCAGGAAATCACCCTGATGGACTTGCTCCCACGTGAACTTACCAGCTCACTTGCTTTATCTTGCTCTTTCTGAGGCTGTGTCTCAGGGACACGATATCTTCGTGGATGCTGAGTTAGTAACGTGAGCTTCATCTCGTGTTGTGGAGATGCTTATCTTTTGCAGAGCAGAAAGCAGAACCTAGCTGTCCACCTTGACCCCTCTGTTCACCTTCCTCCAAACCTGCCCTGCTGTGAACTGAAAGCAGTCAGTTCTATACCATCGGACACACAGTCATGAAAGTCCCTTATCTAGAAGTGGCCCAGGAGCAGGGCCTCCTTCCCTCTAGTGAAAGGAGTAGGACTGGAGACTAAGCAAGAGGTGGGGGAAATGGTACCCAGAACCCGTCTGAGCTCTCTATTATACATTGCCAACTTTAAAAGGCCTTTCTCCTTGACTTTACTGTTCATTTTGGGTCTCTCTCTTTCTCTCTCTTTCATTTTGAAACAGGGTCTTAACTCTGTAGCTCAGGCTAGCCTAGAACTCACTGTATAGGCTAGATAGACCTTGGACTCAAAATGATTCTCCTGAGTGCTGGGGTTAAAAGCATGAGCTTCCATGCCCATCGACAAGGCCTTCCTCCTTTTGAGCCTCTGTGGCCTGAAGTTGGGGTCAGGATGGTTAGAGTGGCTGTTATACTTGGAGAAACTTTGCCACAGGAACTACCCATACAAGGCCAGCACCCGCAACTGTGTTGTGAGTTCCTTGGCGCCCCATGTCTCCTTAGCCCAACTAAACTGACGGAGGCCATGGAAACCACTAATTTTAACAGTGCCATCGACGTGCCTTATCTCTAGTTCCCCCTCCCTGGGCAGGAACTGTTGCCTCCAGCATGATGAAGCAGAGATAGAAGCCAGCCAAATCCTGAGGTGTTTAAAAAAGCAGAAGATAGGAGCACGAGTTCATTATAATGACAGGCCTCGATGTGAAACCTAGGAGAAGGACCCCAAAGCCAGAGGGTTAAAAAAGCACAGATTCTCACCTAACAGTTTACTGAAATATATCTTGAGGGGAAATAACAAGTTTTTGAAAGGCATTTATTTTTATATCAAAAGAAAACTATGGAGGAGAAACCAAATGGTACCTGAATGTTAAAAAGCAAACCTAAGACTTGCTGGCGACTTTAGCTGTCAGCTCGTGTTGGGCCCAGACTCCTTGGGGGGTGCACGCTCCTCTCCTCCCTCCCACCCCCAAGCCACTTTGGTAAGAAATGCTGAGGCAGGCTCCAGTGGAGTCAGAGCTGGAATTGCAAAGCTCTTTGACCATCATTCTCCCAGTTCCTGATGAAGGCCTGGCTCTGGGCCAGAGGCCAGGGGGTGCCAAGGTGTCTAAGGCAAAGACTCCAGCCTCAGGCTCAGGCTAGAGTACAGCCAGTCCACAGCTAGTAGAGTTGGGTGCTCTCAAGGGAGACCGCCTGGGCCTGCAGGGCCTGCCTGCCCTGTCTCCCAGGGTTCCCTGCATTTCTCCCACTGCCTGGGCCCTTGTTTCTCCATTCACAGTTTTTGCTGTTATTGTCAAAGCAAACTTAAAATCGTTACTGTAGTCTTAAGGTTCTTCACAACATTCTTTTTTAGGGAAGATTAGAAGTGTTATAAAGCTAGGACACAGAATGTCAGAAGACATTTCTGTGGCATAACACTTAAGGGACTCAAAAACAATGAGCTACAAGCATCCCATTGTAGGGGCTTCAGCCAAGACCTTGTACATTATTACCTTCAGATGAGGACTCTCTAGGAGACAGTGACAGAGACTTGTGTCTGAAGCTGAGCCCTTCTCTTCTCTCTCTCTCTCTCTCTCTCTCTCTCTCTCTCTCTCTCTCTCTCTCTCTCTCTCTCTCTCTCT
>JADRCD010200596.1:0-34204 GCA_019843815.1 Montemys delectorum | reverse complement strand
AAACCCAGCCCAGGGAGGAAACCCTGATTTAGCATCTGATGTGTCACGACCTTAGAGGGGCTGAACATAAAGACCCCCATCTGGCTTAAAATATCTCTTCCCCATAAGTTTACAGGAAGTCCGGGGACAATAAAGGGCCTGACCTGCCCAACATTTCCCTCAGGGTCTTCCCACGATAGTAATTGGGAACTTTGGAGCGTATGGTTAGATTGGCCAATGCCTTGTAGATTAGTTAAGGAAGGCTGGCAAGGCCAGGAAGTGGGCCAAGAAGACTGAGAAATGACCGTGGAGTCTGCGCCAGTGTCAAGGATACCCTCGAAAATCTTGCCATTAAGTTTAAGTTTTAAATGAGGGCAGTCTTTTGAAAGTTTTTGCACCCAAAAGATATCTGAGGAACCAGGGGACGAGGCA
Organism: Montemys delectorum; assembly: GCA_019843815.1. NCBI lineage: Eukaryota > Metazoa > Chordata > Mammalia > Rodentia > Muridae > Montemys > Montemys delectorum. The sequence continues at coordinate 33,793 of JADRCD010200596.1, read as the reverse complement.
CCGAGGGGGAGGCCCAAGGAGGGGGAGGAATAATCCAATGGAAGGGGAAGGGCCTGAGCGAGGCGCTGGCCCTGACGGACACAAAGAGGGCCTCTAGAACTGCTAGCCAAAAGCTTAATCTCACCAGTATAATCATTATCAACAATGGAGGGATTAACGGTGATGCCCTGGAGCGTGATTGAGGCCCTACCCAAGATCAAAAAATATACATTAGGAGGGGGAGGGCCAAAAACTCCAGTAGGAATTATCTGCACCCCGTCCTCAGGTTTTAATATTGTGTCGGAGGCGGCACAGAGGTCCAATCCCGCACTCCCGGGGGTGGCCCATCGGAGGGCGGCGACTGAGGTTGGGTGTAAGGTGGCACAGGAAGGTTTGGTGGAGTCGCTGTTGCCTGGCTGTTCCCCATGGCCTGCACAAACGGTATTGCGATTGGGGCCCGGGGCTGGCCCCTTGGTCCGTTTCCCTGAATCGGTGTCAAAGGTTTGCCAGAGATATCTGACTTAGAGCGGCACTGGTTGGCCCAATGATACCCTCTCTGGCACCGAGGACAGGGTGTGGTCGGCAAGGTAGGTCGGGTTTCAGAGTTATTAGGGTCAGTCCGCCTGCCCCGTAAGGACAGGGGACAATCTCTGGCAAAATGCCCTTCCTGGCCGCAGCGAAAACAAGTTTTAGTCTTGCCTTGAATATTTAGGGCAGCACCTATGGCTAGGGAAATGGCTTGCCCCACTTGTTGCGTGAAAGGATCAACATCAGCACAAAGTTTTAACATCTGATTGAGGTCGAGATCTCGTTTGACCTTGAGAACTCCGCGACAAGCCGAATTAGCATTTTCTAAAGCAAGCTGACGGACTAATTTTCCTTAGCTCTCTTCTGGTCCCAAAATGCGTTCTGCTGCCAATTGAAGGCAAGCCACAAATTGGGAAAAGGGCTCTTTAGGACCCTGTACGATTTTACTCAGGGGTGTTAGAACAGATCCTTTAAGAGCCACCGCCCGCCAGGCTGCCATAGCAGCCTCAGCGGTCTGGGCGAGAATGCCGAGCGACAAGCCCTGTTGTTTTTCTAGAGAAGCAAACTGTCCTCGTCCACAAATTTTATCAGCGGACCAAGAAGCAGATTTAGAGAGGGGGTTTTTCTGGTTACGAGCGGCCAGGGCCTCCCCCCTATCTAAAAACTCTGCCTTCCAATTTAAAAATTGACTCACGGCTCACCTCTGGGATGGCTGGTAAATCTCCCTCTAACGTAGCCGCTCTAGATCTAGTCAAGACAGGACAGGTCATGGCCAGGCGACGGGGGACTTGAGAAGATTTTGAAGGGAGGCCTTGTCGTGGTGGGGCATTCTTTGAAAGGGGGCAAAGGGATGGCATGAAAAGAGTATCTTTAATAGACACCTGCAGGGAGGCCAATTCCGTGGAGAGTTGGGCGAACTCCTTCTGAAGGTGTAGGACCTCCTTTAATTCAGCGACTTGAGTTGCCAATTTATTGCGAGCCTCCATTAGGGGGACGGCTGACACATGCAGGGAGGGAGCACATATGGGGAGAGGATAGGCGGGGGGAGGTGGCGCAGAGGCCAAGGGGGGCCAATCAGGATTATGATATCGGGCGGCTTCCTCCTCCAGGGTAGCCTCGTCCCCAGGATCTAGGGGATCCTCTCCTGAAGGGCCACCAAAGACAGGGCTGTTAAATATGTTTTTAGGCCCCCGGTTGGGGAAGGGTGCAAATTTACAACCCTTCCTAGTGACTCTGATGCCGGTCCATTAACAGGGCTCATGTCTATGACTACTGATTTGACAGAGGGTGTACGGGAGAGGGGTCTAAGGCAGTTTTCAGTAACTGCCAGAAGTTGCTGTCTATCGGGGTCATCACTGGCTGCCTCAACGATATCACGAATGAGGCCCCAATAAGAAAAAACAGTGGAGGGAATAGCATCAGGACCTTCCTTGGTAAGCCTATCATTAAGCTCTCGGCCCACCCTTTGCCACTTCATTGGGCTAATATTCGGCCCATCTATGATAAACCATGGACAAGTCTGATCCACAAATATAAAAAATTTTATAAGGTCTTTCTTTTTAACTCTGATTCCTCTCTCCCTGAGGGAGGCCTTCAAATCCTTAATGAAAGCTGCCTCCTTTGACAACTGCTGGCCCATTTCTATGAGACGGATCAATCTTTGCTTACCGTTCGCTGGTCTCCCGTGAGCGGCAGAAGGACCGTAGCGCGTGTGGTGATCTCTGTCTCCAGAGCTCCGCTTATGTGTTCCGTCTGGCAAGCGTCCTTACTTTGGGGTCCCTGTTCAGGCACCACTGCCCCGGCCCACGGGGGCGAGTAATTAACCAGGGTCCGAAGGGGATGAAGCCTGAAAGAAATGGGCGAGAGAGAGGAATGAGGCCAAGCAAAAAAACAGTTGTCAAAGCCTCGACTTTACTTCAGAAGGGCAGGACAATTATACTTGTAGAGCAAGGAAGCGTTAAGAGGAAGTGGGGCGGGGGGTGTACACTTGGCTTCACACCTGGCCAGAGCGGAAGCGTTGACAAAACATTTTATGGTTTTTCCGAGAACACTCCATGGTTCCTCGGAGAATAGACTGTTACTCAGATAAGGTCAAATTCTCAGGGACGACAGGGACACTCTGACCCTGACACTGCTTCTATGAATAATGTGCTAAATGAGTCCCCCTATATTCCAAGAACTTGAAATGTACTGGCAGGACTGACCATTCATGTTCACTCTCTACTATGTAATGAGTTCAGGCTCAATTTGGAGGGATATACAAGGACATTTCAAAAAAAGTAACAAAAATTATATTTGTATCTAATATTCTTTCATTGTATTTGCATAAATTTATTTGCCCGAGTTTTAATAAAAACACAGAGAAAGGTATACAATATAGTATATAGTATAAAATTATGAAGCATGATGATCTATGAACAGATCTGACTTTGAACAAAGGGAGTACTTTGTTTTACTTTCTTGAGTAATTGTCTTCTGTTCTACTATCATGTTTAACTTCTTGAGGCAAGCCTCATTAGGCTTGAACTCACTCTGCAGCAGAGTGGCTGTTCAATTATCCTAATTCCACAGCCTCCTTAGTAGCTAAGATTTCAGGCTTGCACCCCCAGGCCTACATCCTGTTTCTTACCAAATCTCTTTCAGCATTAATATTACTAAAATGTGAGTACTATAAGATTTATATTTTCTCCATACCAGTTAACAAGATTACATTAATATTGAATAATGTATTTTGAGTACCAAAATTCCTTTTAAAAGGCTGATTACAACATCTGCCAGTAATCTTAACACTCACCAAGTTGAACCAGGAAAAGGTCTAGTTTGAGGCTAGCCTGAGATAATGAGGCTACAATTTTATACATAGAAACATGCATACAAGCTGTTAGTGTTCCATCTATACTACATGCCGATGTCAATTACTTTATCTTATGAGATCTACAATTGTAGTCATCCTAACACATTTATTTTAGAATAACCCAGATTGATGGTGTAATCTCTCTCCTCTCTCCCTCTTCCTGCACTTACATAGGCAAACACATACAATGGCACTCAGAAAGCTCGAAACTGAAGGAACACTATGGATAGAGCAAATCAAGGACAAAAACTGGGGGAGGTTTTAAGATACTTTGTTGTTTATGCTAATTGAAATCATTGTTTAATTTTTTAATTCAATATTTTTTTAGGTATTTTCTTTATTTACATTTCAAATGTTATCCCTTTCTTGGTTTCTACTGTGAAAATTCCCTATCCTCTCTCCGTCCCTCTGCTCACCAACCCACCCACTCCCTCTTCTTGGCCCAGGCATTTCCCTACACTGAGGCATAGAACCTTCACAGGACCCAGGGCCTCTTCTCTCATTAATGGCTGACAAGGCCATCCTCTGCTACATATGCAGCTGGAGCCATAAGTCCCACCATGGGACTCTTTAGTTGGTGGTGGTTTAGTCTCTGGGAGTTCTGGGAATACTGGTTACTTTATATTGTTGTTCCTCCTATGGGGCTGCAAACCCCTTCAGCTTCTTGAGTCCTTTCTCTAGCACCTCTATTGGGGACCCTGTACTCAGTCCAATGGTTGCTTGAGAGTATCCACCTCTGTATTTGTCAGGCACTGGTAGAGCCTCTCAAGAGTCAGCTACAACAGGCTTCTGTCAGCAAACCTTTGTTGGCATCCATGATAGTGTCTGGCTTTGTTGACTGTATATGGGATTGTTTTCTAACTAAGTGACAAAGTAATAAAGCTCATCAAAGATGGTAAGGAGACAAGGGGTTACAGAAAACATTTGGACAATAGTGTATGAAAGTATAGAAGTTAACAATTTGACTGGGCTTTTCTACACGTGAGTGGGTAAGGAATGAAATACAGATTTGACTTAAAACTCAATTAAAAATTATTACTGTAATAGCCTAAGATTATGTGTTTATTATGTTTTTATAAGACTATGAAGTAGAAAATGGGTATTGGAACAATTTTAATGTTAGGCTTCTAAATATTAAAGGAACTAACCTTATCCTGACAAGTTAAAACATATTAGAAGTATTCTAGGTATAGGACAACAGAGATTGGAGGCTGGGGGCAATGGGAGAATAGGTGATGTAATGACAAAATTTTCTTAGAGAATTTATAAAAATCCACCACTCTGTGTGTGAATATATATGCACTCACAATAGAACAGACAGGGAAGAGAGACTACTGAGAGACTACTTAGCCGGGCAGTGCAGACTGTGGGGGAGGGCTGTGGTGTGGCAAGGCAGTTTAGGCCCTGAAGGGAAGGACAGTTGAATCAATTCAGTCAGTTCAGTTCTTGCAGTGTAGTTGAGTTCATTCTTAAGTTCTGTCCAGTTCCTGCAGCCAGTGCAGTCAGTGCAGTTCAATTCATGGACAGTTTCTCAAAGTAGAACAATTTACTGAGAAGGGGAAAGAAGCCAGTTTGAATCAGTCAGATTGGAGAAGAGTTGTGAGCCATATCATCAGAGTTGAACCCTCATCAAGAGTTCAGAAAAAAACTAAAAAGGATGAGTTTGTAAAGCAGTATGCCTCTGAAACAACAATTACATCTTGTGGATAAGATACATTTACAGAGATAGCATTCTATTGAATTGTTTGAAATCCATAGAGACTATTTTTATTGGATATTTTATTTTCATTTCAAATGTTATCCCCATTCCCAGTTCCTCCTCCAGAAACCCACTATCCCATCCTCCTTTTCTCTGATTCTATGGGTGTACTCCACTCTAGCCTCCCTGTCCTGGCATTCCCCTACACTGGGGTATCAATCATTGCCAAGACAAAGGGCCTCTCCTTCCATTGATTCCCAAAATGACCATCCTCTGCTGAAGCCACGGGTCCTTCCATGTATACTCTTTGGTTGGTGGTTTAGTCCTTGAGAACTCTGGGGGGTCTGGTTGGTTGATATTGTTGCTCTTCCTATGAGTTGCAAACCCCTTCAGCTTCTCCAGACCTTTCTCTAACTCCTTGATAGGGGACTCCGTGCTCAGTCCAATTGTTGGCTGAGAGCATCTGCTTCTGTATTTGTCAGGCTCTGGCAGAACCTCTGAGGAGACAGTTATATCAGGCTCCTGTCAGCAAGCACTTTTTGACATCTGCAACGGTGTCTGGATTTGATGTCTGCATATGGAATGGATCCCCAGGTTGGACAGTCTTTGGGTGGCCTTTTTTCCAGTCTACCCTCCACACTCTGTTTCCTAATTTCCTCCCTTGAATATTTTGTTGCCCATTCTAAGAAGGACTGAAGCATCCACACTCCGGTCTTCCTTCTTTTTGAGCTTTATGTGATATGACTCAGGATGATATTTTCTAATTCCACCATTTGCTTAAGAATTTCATGAAGTCATTGCTTTTAATAGCTGAGTAGTACTCCATTGTGTTAATGAAACATATTATCTGTATCCATTCTTCTGTTCATTAACACAGTAGAGTACTACTCAGCTATTAAAAGTGGATCTCCAGTTAAACCAGCACCATTTGTTGAAAATGCTGTCTTTTCCACTGATTGATTTCAGCTCTTTTGTCAAAGATCAAGTGACCATAGGTGTATGGGTTCACTTCTGGGTTTTCAATTCTATTCTATTGATCAAGTTTTGTCTCTGTACCAATACCATGCAGATTTTATCACTTTTGCTCTATAGTATTATTTGAGGCCAGGGATGGTGATTCCCCAAGAAGTTCTCTTACTGTTGAAAAGAGTTATCACTAACCCGGTTTTTGATTATTCAAATCAATTTGAGAATTGGTCTTTCAAACTCTATGAAGAATTACATTAGAATTTTAATGGGGATTTCTTTCAAAGATGGCTGCTTTTACTATATTAACCTTGCCAATCCTTGAGAATCTTCTGAGGTCTTTTCAATTTCTTTCTTCAGGGACTTGGAGTTCTTGTAATACAGATCTTTCACTTTCTTGCTTAGAGTCACATCAAGGCATTTTATATTATTTGTTACTATTGTGAAGGGTGTCATTTCTCTAATTTCTCTCTCAGCATATTTATTCTTTGAGTAGAGGAAGGCCACTGATTTGTTTGAGTTTATCTAATACCCAGTCACTTTGCTGAAGTTGTTTATCAGGTTTAGGAGTTCTCTGGTGGAATTTCTGGGGTCACTTAAGTATATGATCTTATGATCTGCAAATATTGATATTTTGACTTTCTTTTCCAATTTATATCCCTTTGACGTCCTTTCATTGTTTAATTGCTGTGGCTAAAGATTCCAGTACTATATTGAATAGGTAGGGAGAGTGTGCAGCCTTGTCTAGTCCCTGATTTTAGTGAGATTGCTTCAAGTTTCTTTCTATTTGGTTCATGTTGGCTAATGGTTTGCTCTATATTGCCTTTACTATAATTAGGTATGGGCCTTGAACTCCTGCTCTTTCTAAGACTTTTAACATGAAGGGATATTGAATTTGTTAAATGGTTTTTCAACATTTAATGAAATGATCATGTGGTTGTTTTCTTTGAGTTTGTTTATGTAGTGGATTATGATGATAGATTTTTATATATTAAATCATCCCTGCATCCCTGGGATGAAGCCTACGTGATCATGATGGATGATCATTTTGATATGTTCTTGGATTCAGTTTGTGAGAATTTTAGTGAGTATTTTGCATTGATATTCATAAGTGAAATTGGTCTGAAGTTTCCCTTCTTTCTTTGTTTTTTGTTTTTGTTTTTGTTTTTGTTTTTTGTAATTGTGACTTGACAGCAAATTGTATACTGTTTGTTCTCTTTCTATTTTGTGGAGTACTTGAAGAATATTGGAATTAGATCTTCACTGAAGATTTGATAAAATTCTACACTAAATCCATCTGGTCCTGGGCTTTCTTTTGGTTGGCAGACTTTTAATGAATGCCTCTATTTCTTTAGGGGTTATGAGATTGTTTAGATGGTTTATCTGATTCTGATTTAACTTTGGAACCTGGTATCTGTCTATGCTTTTGTAGTAGGATCATAGGATCTGATTTTTTTTTTTATTTCCTAGTTTTCTTTTCTTTCTTCTCTCTTTTCCTTTCTAATTTTGTTCATTTGGATATTGATTGTATTTGTGTCCTCTGGTTATTCTGCCTAAGGGTTTATCTATCTTGTTGATCCTCACCAAAAAAAAAAAAAAAAAAAAAAAAAAAAGTCTTGGCTATATTTGTTTTTTTGTTGTTGTTGTTGTTCTAGAGCTTTCAGATGTGCTATCAAGCTGCTAGTGTAAGCTCTCTTCAGTTTCTTCTTGGAGGCACTTAGAGCTATGAATTTTCCTCTTAGCATTACTTTCCTTGTGTACTAAAAGTTTGAGTATGTTGTGCCTTCATTTTCATTAAATTTTAAAAAGTATTTCATTTCTTTCATTATTCCTTTCTTGATCAAGTTATCATTGAGTAGAGAGTTGTTAAGCTTCCATGAGTATGTGTGGGCTTTCCACTGCTTTTGTTGTTATTAGAGACCAGCGTTTGGTTGTGGTCATCTTATAGGATGCATGGGATAATTTCCGTTTTTTTGTATCTGTTGAAGCCTATCTTTGGACTAATTATATGGTCAGTTTTGGAGCACGTACCATGAGGTGCTGAGAAGAAGGTATATTCTTTTGTTTTAGGATGAAACGTTTTATTGATAGCTCCTACATTCTTTTGGTTCATAACTTCTGTTAGTTTCACTGTGTCTCTATTTAGTTTCTGTTTCCATGGTATGCCCTTTGATGAGAGTGGGGTGTTGAAGTCTCCCACTCTTGCTGTATGAGGTGCAATGTGTGCTTTGAGTTTCAGTAAAGTTTCTTTAATGAATGTGGGTGACCTTGCATTTGGAGCATAGATGTTCAGAACTGAGAGTTCATCTTAGTAGATTTTTTTCTTTGATGAGTATGAAGTATCCTTTCTTATCTTTTTTTGAAACTTTTTGGTTGAAGGTCTATTTTATTCACTATTAGAATGGCTACTCCAGCTTGTTTCTTGGGACCATTTGCTTGGAAAATTTTTTCCAGTCTTTTAATTTTTGTCTTTGTCACTGAGGTACATTTCCTATATTTAGCAAAATGCTGGGTCCTGTTTACATTTCCAATTTGCTAGTCTATGTATTTTTATTGGGAAATTGAGTCCATTGATATTAAGAGATATTAAGGAAATATGATTGTTGTTTCCTATTATTTTTTTGTCATTAGAGATGGAATTATATATGTGTGTGGCTATCTTCTTTTGGATTTGTTGAAAGAAGATTACTTTTGTGCTTTTCTAATGTGCAGTTTCCCCTTCTTGTGTTGGAGTTTTCCATCTATTATCCTCTGTAGGGCTGTATTTGTGGAAAATATGTAAATTTGGTTTGTCATATAATATCTTGGTTTCTCCATCTATGGTAATTTAGATCTTTGCTGTCTATTGTATTCTTGCCTGGCATTTGTTTTCTCTTAGGGTTTGTATGACATCTGCCCAAGATTTTCTGGCATTTATAGATTCTGGCGAAAAGTCTGGTGTAATTCTGATAGGTCTGCCTTTATGTATTACTTGACCTTTTTCACTTACTGCTTTAAATATTCTTTCTTTGTTTAGTGTATTTGGTATTTTAATTATTATGTGATGGGAGGAATTTCTTTTCTGGTCCTGTCTATTTCTAAATTTCTAGGCTTCTTTAGTTTTCTCTTGTCATTGTATACTGGATATCCTTAATGTTTTGGGTTATTAGCTTTTTGAATTTTGCATTGTCTTTGACTGCTGTGTCAATACTTCTTCTGGAATGTTCTATACCTGAGATTCTCTCTTCTATCTCTTGTATTCTGTAGGTGATGCTTGCATTTATGACTCCTGATCTTTTTCCTAGGTTTTCTATTTCCAGTTTGCTCCCTTTTTTATTTATTTTTTTATTGTTTCTATTTCCATTTCTAGATCTTGGAGGGCTCTGTTCAATTCACTTACCTGTTTTTGTTTTCCTGTAATTCTTTAAGGGATTTTTGTGTTTCCTCTTTAAGGGCTTCTACCTGTTTAACTGTATTCTCCTATTTTTCTTTAAGGGAGTAATGTACGTCTTTCTTAAAGACCTCCATCATCATCATGAAATGTGTCTTGAAATCCAAGCCTTACTTTTCCTGTGTGTTGGGGTATCCTAGACTTGCTGTGGTGGGTGAACTGTGTTCTAATGAAGTAGTAGCCTTGGGTTCTATTGCCTAGGTTCTTACATTTGCTTTTCGCCATCTGGTTACCTATGGAGTTATTTGGTCTTGCTGTCTATGTCTGGAGCTTGTCCCTTCAGTATTCCTGAAAGCCTGTAATCTTAGGTGTGTCAGCGCTCCTAGGTAGACCAGCTCTCTCCTGTGTGGCACTTGGGTGTGGAGGGCTGTGGGACAGCTTTAGCTCCTGGGCACAGATGGAGACAGGTTGGATCCTGACCCCAGCTGCTCTGCTGTTTCTATGCCCTTTGTGCTCTTGGCAGGTTCCTCTTTGGACAGTTATTGGAGCGAAGTGGTGATTTTACCTCTGGGCTTAGGAGTTAGAGCACTCGTGGGAGACCAGCTCTCTCCTGGACAGGACTGAGGTTCAGAGGTTGGATTTCCAAAGCTTGATCAAGTAGAATTTGGGAGACATTAGCAGGTCAATGTTCTCTCATGGAGATAAGAATCAACTGAGATGATGATATCCCAGATTTGTATTATAGACCAGCTTATGAACTCATTTAGCACATTTTTCTTGTATGCTTATGAAATAGATGCACATTCTCTACTATCTCCAATGTTCAAGAGGAAAACATGAGTTAGGTGAGTTGAGAGTTTACATAATACTTAGAAACCTGCTCTTTTCTTGTGTAAGCTAAAAGAAATCATTAAAGGTTTTAATTCAAAAGATAAATACATATTTTTTAAATTAACATTTTGCAGCTCCAGATTGTTTTGACAATTATTTTCAATCTGCATATGCTTAAATGAAATATTGCTAACCATCTTAATGAATGTACTATTTTTTTTACTTATAAAATATCATCATTTCTGCTAATACTCTCTTGGGCCTGTGATTTTTATAAAACCAATCTAATTTCCAAAGGATTTCTTGTTTCATAATAGTTACAATATAGATTATGTTACTACTGATAGTTCCTTTATTTTAATAGCACATAACTTAGTCTCTTATACATTCAGTTACATGATATTTTATAGCAATTCATTTATACTTAAATATTAATGTGATTTTTAGTTAACCATGTCTGTTGCTGCCCTTGGTGACAGAACCTGGAAAAGTGCAACCTAAAAATGAGGCAGACTAAAGTCACATGGAATATCCACATTTTTTTATTGAACCAGATAATTTATATTCTGAGGGTATTCTGAATATTAAGCAAAGTCAAAGAAACAAAAGTGACATGATTTTAGACTGTATACAGTCAAGGGGGCTACTCTTAGTTGGAAATATTTTTGAATAATCTTAATCAAACCTACTCAAAATTTCTAGATTTGGGATGGGCACAAAAGCACATTCCAAGAACAAATCTGAATATCGAAGTACTGAAGTTACTAGACTCTTGTCTTATTAGAGTTTTCTCACAACTTCTCAGAAATCTTCTCACACAGCCTCATTCATAACCTTTGTTTAGAAATATGTCTTTTTGGTAATTGCTTTTGTCTACACTTTTATATTTCTCATTCTTATCTTTTATGTTAATGCTGTTAATTTTTAATTTTCCCAGTAAATTTTCTTACTTCTATTATAATTTAAGCTAAAATTATTTTTTTTAAATTTTAGCACTTTCTTTCAGGGTTATACTCTAAATAATCATCTACCCCACGAAAATATTGCAAAAGCTATGATGATTTCTTCCAGTTAATATTTTTCATGCCTGTATCATAACTATAAATGCTTTATCTTAGGAAATCAATAATGATATTCTTTGATGAAAATGGCATAATTTTTACATGTCATTATAAATATGTAATTAGCATAGATCTTTATTCTGTTTAAATATGTCAATTCTAATACCCCATATTTGTATAATCTGAAATGAATAACAATGTTCTACTTCTATTAGAATGATACTACTTATTTGCAATAGCTTCTTTTACATTTTTGTTGGCATGTTAAAACTTTACTGGAGATAAACTTTCTAAGTCATTTTTATTGAATGACTTCCTAACTTTCTATCCTTTTGAATGACTGGATTCAATTTTTTATTAAATTTTGACAACTTTCATTCATTATTCATTTTAGACACTCTAATTTTTCCAGCTTGGCCTTTTCATTTTTCAAGTATAAAATTTAAATCTCAAATTTTCTATATATGATTTTTGTTATGATTCTCATTAACTAAATTTGTTCTTTGGGCTGGGCAGTGGGCACACATGCCTTTAATCATAGCACAGAAGAGGCAGAGGCAGGATGATTAAGGTAGGAGTTTAAGGCTAGCTTGGTCTACAGAGTGAGTTCTAGGACTGCCAAGGGTACACAGAAATACCCTGCTTCTAATAACCAAATAAATAAGTAAAACTATTAGTTTTTTGAAATTTGCACACAATATTATACATGCTAATGTGTAGTATATGTATTGTGATTCTTCTCTATCTTTCTCTCTGCCTTTATTACTTAACTTTTTTCATTGAAGTTGAGTCCAGTGTTATAAATCATAAGGTTTTTACTGAAATTCATAATACTTGGTTTGTATTATAATATTGTCTAAATATTATATATGAATACCTAGAATATTATAATTTATTAATATAGATAGATAACATTTACTTTCTATTGTTTTCACCTCCTTGTTAGCATATAAAAGAAATATTAAAACATAACCTAGTTTTATTGAAAAATATATTTCAACAGTTTTTTCTTATACTTACTACCAGTATCAATTAAGTTAAATGAAGTGTATAAAATAACAGTTCTCAACATCTTGGCACTTTAATAGGAACTCAGTGTTATATTTGTTGGAAATTATGTATTATTAGAATAGCTATGTGTAACACCAAAAAGAAACTATATTTCAGAGAAATTTTGCAAAGAATTTAGCATTGTTTCTAAGGAGAGTTAGGTAAAATGCCTTGTTGTGTCACACATAATGTAACACAACAGAATCAGCCTATAAATGATCCATTTTTTTCAAGTCTTCAGAGAGTTTACAGATTACAGATTGAGAGTTAAAAGACAGCTCAGAATTTAAGAGTACTGATATCCTTTCAGAATACTAAGGTTCAAGCCCAGCCTTTTTATGGTGGCTAATAAATCTTTGTGGGGGTTTTTAATACCCTATACTTGAAAATCAAGTTTAGTCATGAAAATGCCTCACAACGTATCATAAATTATTCAAATCTCATGGTGATATCATAATAAGGAGCACATCGCATTTTTTCAATACTCTTTATAATATTAGTTATTTCAAAATGTTCAAAAGTCAAAATGTAAAGCCTCTGCAAGACTCTGAGCAAACTTTGAAATGTAAAATATAAAACAAGTCAAACGTTCACAAGTTACAATGTCATAAAATATATGTTGATGATGTTTTTCCCTTGCTCTACTCCTACCAGTTCCTCTTTACTTGGTTCCTGTCTTTTATTAGAAAAGGAAACAGGTTTCTAGGGGGTAACAGTCAAATATAACAAAATGAAATTTAATAAGATGAAGTATAAACTTTAGCAAAATTAGACACAGCAATCAAACATGGGGAAAAGTGTTCATGTACATTATAGACATCATGTACATAAGACTCAGACCCACTCATCCTCATAGTCGGGAAACCCAGAAAAATACAAAGATATTAGCTACAGTGTACGTGCAGAGGACCTGGTAAAGACCCATGCAGACCCTTTCTATGCGGCCTCAGTATCTGTGAGCTCATAAGCATCGAGCTTAGTTTACTCAGATGGCCCTTTTCCCCTGATGTCCTTCATCCCTTCTGGCTCTTTTATTTTTCTGACTACTCTTTTGCTGGGTTCCCTGAACTCTTACCTGAGCAATTTGACAGAGACACTCAATGTAGATTGTCTGCCTAATTTCTAGATGTAGATCATTGAATCTGTTCAATTTGATAAAACCCAATCCCAGTGCCTGGGAATAGTGGCCACGCCTTTAATCCCAGCACTTGGCAGACAGAGGAATGTGGATTTCTGTGTTAGAGGCCAACCTGATCTACAGAGTGAGTTCCAAGACAACCAGGGCTATACAGAGAAACCAAACCAACCAAACAAACAAACAAAAAACAGTCCCAGCACCAGAAACTTCATTTACTGACAAGAGATCACTAATAGGGCTTCTGTCTCCCTCATTGTTTGTAGACTTGTCAGGATTGCTTTCGTATATGATGGTAAGCTTCCACTATACTAGGATTCATAAGACCCTTCAAATGCTTCTCAAATGTTTTTCAATTATATGATTCTCTTCTGTTCTTCCTTCCTTCAATACCATCTAATGTCCCACTTCCTACTTGATCCTCTATTTCTTGCCAGCTACCCTGTCTCTCACTCCACTCTACCCATAAAATCTATTTTGTTTTCCTTTTCAGGGAAATTTATATTCAGGGAACTATAGACCTAGTTCCTTGGTCTATGACTTATCTGAGTCTACAGATTATAGCATGGTTATCATTTATTTACTGCCTGATATCAGAATATAAGAGAATACACATCAAAATTATCTTTTAGGTCTATACATGGGATGATTTCTTCTAGTTCCATCCTTTTGCCTGAAAATTTCATAGTCTTCATCTTTTCTTTTTCTTTTTTTCTTTTTTCTTTTGAAGACCAGAGTAATAGTCCATTAATGAAATACACTATGTTTTCATTATATATCCTTTTGTTGGGGACTCCTAGGTTTTCTTCAATTTCTGCCTTTTATAAATAAACCAGCAATAAATATGTTTGAACAAGTATGCCTGAGGTGGAATGGAGAATATTTTGAGTATATATGCCCAAAAATTGTATTTTTGAGTACATGTTCAAGAGTAGTATTGAATTAGTTATATTCCCTATTTTCTGAGTAATTATAGATTTATATAGTTGATAAACATGTTTATATTCCTGCCAGCAATGGAACATGCTGACCAGCATAAGTTTTCAATTTCATTATTGAACTTACCCATTCTGTCAGGTATAAGATGGAATCTCAAAGTAGTTTTGATTTGCATTTCCCTGGTGGTGGCTAAGGATGAGAAGCATTGTTTTAAATGTTTCTAAGCCACTTGAATTTTCTCTCATGAGAAAACTGTTTTTAGATCTGTACATCATTTTTATTGGGTTACTTAGTTTTCTTATATCAATCATCTGAGTTATTTATATACTTCAGTATTAGCACTCTATCAGATGTCGAGATGGTAAAAAATCATTTCTACAGGTTGCTCTTTTGTCTAAACGAATGTTTTTCCAAGGCCTGAATGGCTTTGAAGGAGCTGCTCAACATTGTTCCTGCCCCTGGAGTTGTAGGTATAAGGTCTGTTTGTTATAACAATGTATGTATTTTACTTTATTCTCATTTTTGGCAGTAATGTCCTCCCTGCCAAGGTTAATGACTTCATGACAACTAACACAGTATGATTCCAGGAAATCAGAACTTGTCTAATGTTCCTCAGCAAAATGGTAAACACTGTGACCATTAGGGCAGCCCTTAAGGCTGTGGTTAAAAACTCTGAAAACATGAGTTCAAGAATATGGAAATAAAATTTCTCAACTATACAATATGTAAGGATGTAATATGAAATGTATGAGGGGCTTCATGGATGTAAAAGAACAGAGACAGCTGTACTAATGTACCAGCTTGTCAGAAAGATACTAGGGAAGGAGACTGTGGTGGTTTGAATATGCCTGACCCAGGGAGTGGCACTATTAGGAAGTATGGCCTTTTTTGATTAGGTTTTGCCTTGTTGAAATAATTGTGTCATTGGAGATGTGGGATTTAAGACCCTCTCCTTACCTGTCTGGAAGCCAATCTTCTCCTATCTTCCTTTGGAGGAAGATACAGAACTCTCAGCTCCTCTGACCCCATGTCAGCCTGGATTCTGCCATGTTTTCACCTTAATGATAATGGAGTGAACCTCTGAAACTACAAGCCAGCTCAAGTTAAATGTTCTGTATAAGAGTTACCTTGGTCATGGTATCTCTTCACAATAATAAAACCTCATATAAGACAGAGATATGGAGATTTAGGGAGTGGTGATCTCAGCTCTACCCAAGCTAAGCTTATTGTTTGTGTTTACAAAAGCAGGCATGTTTCTGAGTTCAAGTTCGGCATAGGAAAGAGCAAGGTTAGGTACAGGAGTTGTGGGAGTGGTAATCTGAGGGTAGGATTCCACATAGCTAAAATTCTTGTTTGTGCTTATAAAGGTAGGTAGATCTCTATATGTTCATTTGCTATGTTAAAAAATGCACTTGCTCTCTTTTCAGAAGAATCAAGGGCTAAGGTCATAAGATACTGATTCATGGGATAATCAAAAGGGAATCTGTGGTAAATGAGTAAATTGATATATAAATAAATGACTCATGCTGAGGGACTGCATAAGATGTGGTGTGACACACATCTGGCCCTGGTAGCGTTATTAAGCCATTGATCCCTACATGTGCTGATCCCCGGTGTTGGCCTGAAACTGATCTGCTGTCTTATCTATTTGTTTTACTTTCAATCTCTCTTACTCAGAAATATACTTCCCCAGAAGCCCATCACTCCTAAATAAATAAAACAAATGCAGTTCTCAAGAGTGAGGAATGGAGATGGTAATGAGGGTATGTGGGATGAGGAACAGGCCTTCTGATTGGCCATTAGAACTATAGGAAAGGATCTAGACAACATAACCATAGAGGCCATAAAAACCTATAGGACCTTTGTAGAAATTACTCACTGTGAGACTCCGTCTTGAACTTGGAATTATATGAGGAGATACATGTACCCTCCAGTCCACTGATTAGCATTAATTAGTCAGAGTACAGTTGGGAACATCAAGGATAGAGAGTTAAGGTGATCTCCAGAAGAAAAAGCATGAATAGGAAATGAAGGAAGAATCAATAAAAAACAAGCAAAGTACAGATATATTAATCATATAGGAGTAAGGCTCGCATATCATCTATAAAAAATAGCATTAGAAGGAGAGTATGGTTGAATAGAAATGGAGTATTTTGTTCTCCTAGCTATGTGAAGTATTCGAGATGACAATGCCTAGAGAGATGTCAAAGGGAACTAGCTACTTGCATAATTTTTTAAACTTTGTAAGAAATTATTTTAAACCTTGTAGTCTCTCAGATTTCTGTTTATACATGAAGATAGTTACTAAAGACTGTTATGTGCTATACCAGGAAACTGCAAGATCTATGCTCAGCTACCTGTGAAGAACAGGCTGTGTAAAAACTAAAAGGAAGTATGCTTTTGCTTTGTGTTTAGCTTCTGTTTTTAAGGAAGCAGGGTTTGGGACTAATAAACTACAATTCTTAAAATATATGTAAATAAAAGAATTTCAAAAAAATGATTAACAATGGTCAAAGTCTTGATGATATCGTTTTAGTAAATAAAAGAGTGATTTCAGACTCTCTGGTTAGAATACGCAGAATATGAAGAAGGAAGAATGATGAGTATGATCAGGCAAAGAGAGAGCCCTTGAACGATCAGCTTGCATCCACTATTGACTCTGTGTGCTTATTGATGCAGCACCTCTGCCATTCCCTCCTTTCTCAGGACCCTCCTCACACAGAGCATAGACCTTGGCAGACAGGGCTTTGGACTACAAGAGAGAGCTACTTAAGGAGCGCGACTTAGAGAGCTAACACAGCTCCTTCAGAATTTTTCCAGCAGGTTTTATGACTTTGGTTCAAAACCAAAGAGCTATCATGAAAGCTATCTTGAGAACCATCTTGAGCAGACTACAGAGTTGTCATATTACACCCCAACCACTGATTTAAATTTCTTTGTTCTCCTTCTCCCATTCATCCCTTTCTCTGGACTTTTTCCCAAGCCAAAGGTGGTTCTTAGCAGTATCTCTTTACTTCTATGAGGTTTTCAGTCTCATTAGGTCCCATTTATTAATTTGCTATGTTTTGGATTCCATTTAAAAGTATTTTATAGTGAATTTTTGCATTTATATTCATAAGGTTAACTTGTTTATAATTCTTTTTGTTGTCTTTGTTGCTGAGTCTTTATGTGATCAAGTATCAGGGTTGCTGTGGTCTTAAAATTTGAATTTGGCAATGTCTATTCTCTATTTTGTGGAATAATATGAGCAATATTGGCATGAACTCTTCACAGAAAGACTGATAGAATTCAGTACTAAAACCATCCAGCCTTGGGTATTTTTGGTTTACAGATTTTAATAACTGCTTCTATTTTACTAGAGGTTATAATCTATTTAAATACCTTGTCTAATATTGAATTAATTTTTATAAGTGGTACTTATCAAGAAAATTATCCATTTCTCTTAAATTTTCCAATTTGGTGGCGTCCCATTTTTTTAAGTATGTCCTATGATTCTCTGGATTCTCTAGGTGTTGGCTGTTATGTTTCCCTTTTCCTTTCTGATTGTACTAATTTGAATATTGAATCTTTGCCTTTTAGTTATTTTGGATAAGCCTTTGACTAACTTTGATTTATTGATGAAACTATTCTTTGTTCCATGGATTCTTTGTATTTTTCTCTTTGTTTCATTTTTATTTATTTCTAGCCATCTACTCCTCTTGTATGTAATTATTCCTTTTTCTACTAGAGCTCTCAGTGTGCTGTTAAATTGTTGGTATGTGATCTCTCCATTTTTTTTAAATGTAGGCAATTAATGCAATTAATCTATCCTCATAGCATCACTTTTAGTATGTTCCATAAATTTGGGTATTCTATGGACCTATTTTCATTGGATTTTAGAAAGTCACTAGCATCTTTCTGTCCTGACATTTTTTTTTTATTCAGTAAATGGGACTTTATTTTCTGTGATGTGGTAAACCCTATTGTTTCTTTTGCTTTCGATATCCAGACTTAATACATGGCAGTCTAATAAAATGCCAGTGAATATATCAATTTTTTATATCTGTTATAACTTGGTTTATATCAGAGTATGTGGTTTATTTTAGAAAGTGTTTCAGGAGATACATAGAAGAACATATATTTTAGAGGTTGATTGTAATGTTATATACCTATTAGTTCTATTTGATTTCTAATATCTGTGACCTCTGTGTCTTTATGTGTGTTTTTTGGTTATTTATTTTGTTATATTTGTTTGTTTATTTTGTTCTTATTCTCATTCCTGTTCTTTTTTTCCTGTAAACCTGTTCATTTGTCAGAGTCACCTATTAAAGGCAACTTCTATCAGTGTCTGAGGTTCAGTATGTGATTAAAGCTATGGAAATGTTTCTTTTACAAAATTTGGTTTCCTTTGTTTGGGGGTATAGATTTTAAATTAATGAAACAATGGATTTTAAATGTCATCTTGGTAGATATTTTCATTTGATTATTTACCATTCCAATCTCTTTCGATTAAATTTTTTTGGAAGTCGATTTTGTTAGATATTAAAATGACTAGACCGTGTTGCTTTTTAGGTCCATTTCCGAGGATATCTTTTTTTCCCCAAACTTTTATCCCAAGCTAATATTAATCTTTGGATGTTTAAGAATGCTAGGGTGTATTAGAATGATAGATCTTGTGTTTCACATCTTCTATTAAATTGTGTCTTTTTATTGAAAAATTGAGAGATTTGATATCGATGTCATTAATTCTTGATTCCTGCTATTTTCTTGTTGTTGTTTTCAGTGTGTGTGTGTGTGTGTGTGTGTGTGCGTGTGTGTGTGTGTGTGTGTGTGTGTGTGTGTGTGTGTGTATGTGTGTTCCCATTGTTTTGATTTTGGTTGTGTGAGACTATCATTTTGTGTTTTTTCATGGGTGTAATTAACCTCTTAGGTTTTATTTTTAGGTTCTTAATTTTCCTTCACTTCCATAGGACAGGATTTGTTGATAGATGTTGTATCAATTTGAGTTTATCATGGAATATTTTCTCCATCTATAGGGGTTGAAAGTTTTGCTGGGTATTATAGGATGGACTGTTGTCCCAAAAGCAGGGAGGGCTAGGCTGAGGCCTGCCTGCCTGGCAGGTGCTCTCTCTCTCCCCAGGTGGTAGGAGGCCTACTGCTGAGGCCCAGGTCTCTCTCTCTTCCCGGGGCTGGCCTGTTTGCTGCATGGCACCTTAATTAAAAAGGTGGCAATGTATGAATGAGTTATTTTATTGAAGGAAGGATAGAATATGCTGGTTGAGTAAAGAGAAAGAAAGGAGAGGAAGGAGAGAGAGTGAAAAAAGAAAGAGAGGGAGAAAGGTAGAGAAGAGAACAAAGAGCAGAGAGGAGAGAGAGAGGGGGAGAACAAGAGGATAAGAGTTAGAGAGGAAGGGTAAGGGTAAGAGGAGAAGGGTAAGAGAAGAGAATGAGAAGGGGGCAAACCACCCCTTTTATTGTGTGGAGTGTGGCATGCTTTGCTTGTGGTCAGATGTTTGTTTGTAAGGTCCAGATAGAATGCTGGGAGTTTGAGGCAGTGTCTGCCTGATAGAGTACACATCTCCAGTAGGGGCAGCTGTGAGGGGTCTGGGCTGAAATCTGAGCCATTGGTCTCAGGAGCAATTCACCAAATGCCTACTGTCCCTCATGAGCAGATGCTCAGTGGGTCTCCGGGGTTCCGAGGTGGCTCTGCTCTACTGGACTCCGCTGTCAGAACTGCTTACTGCCCCACAATGGACTGTCTCCTGTGGTCTCTTAAGGGTATGGAATACATTTGTCTAAGTACTTTAGGCTTTTACGAGTTTCCATAAACAAGTTAGGTGAAATTCTAATAGGTTTGCCTTTATATATAATTTGGTCTATTTCTTTTCTTTTAATTTTTTTTTACTAGATATTATCTTTATTTACATGTCATGTGAGTTCTCCTTTCCCAGTTTACCCTCCAAAAAGAAAAGAAAGAAAAAAAACAGCAAGAAGAAACCCCTGTTGTCTCCCCCCTCCTCCTGCTTGCTACCCCACCCTTTCCCACTTATTGGCCCTGGCATTCCCCTACAATCCAGCCTGATATAGCTGTCTCCTGAGAAGCTCTGACTAATACAGAAGTAGAGGCTCACAGCCATCCATTGAACTGAGTACAGGGTCCCTAATGAAGGAGATAGAGAAAGGACCAAAGGAGCTGAAAGGTTTGCAGCCCCTTAGGATGAACAACAATATGAAGTAACTAGTACCCGCAGAGCTCCCAGGGACTCAACCACCAACCAAGGAGTACAAATGGTGCGACTGATTGCTCTGGCAGCCATGTGTATAATAGAGGACTACAAAGTCGATCATCAATGGGAGGAAAGGCCTTTGGCCCTGTGAATTTGGTTTATTTCTATTACAGATTTTAATATTCTTTCTTGATTCTATACTTTTGATTTATGATTATTATGCATTAAAGGTAATTTCTTTTCTGGCTGCATTTTCTTTTATTGGTTCTCTTTCCAGTTATAGGTATAAAACTTTTTTTTAACTTCCTTATACTGTATATTTTGTTTGTGTTTTGTTTTGGGGGTGATTGTGTGTGTGTGTGTGTATGTGTGTGTGTGTGTGTGTGTGTTGCTATTCAATTACTTTTTAAGGAATTCTATCATACACATGAAAAAGTTGAATGGTCTTTATCTTGTGCTTCTTCTGTGTTTTATGAGTATTCAGGGCCTTTTCTCATATAATAGCCAAGTTCAATTAGAGACATAGTTCTCTAGGAGTCATTGGTTATGTTTTTACACTGACATCTTAGCATCTAGGTTTGGGATAATTAAAGATCTAGGTACTGCTGTATTTTTGTTGGGGACCTCATATCAGCTACTGTATGCTGCCTGGTTGGTGGCTCAGTGTCTGAGAGATCTTGAGGGCTCAGGTTAGTTGAGACTACTGGTCTTCCTACGAGGCTGCCTCCTCCTCAGCTTCTATGAGCTTTTCCCTAATTCAGTAACTGGGGTGCGGGGCTTCAGTCCATTGGTTGGGTGTAAGTATTTGCACCTGACTCTTTCAACTGCTTGTTGAGCCTCTCAGAGACATTCTATTAAAGACTGGGGAATAGGAACAGTCAGAGAGCAGACTGGGAGAGGGATAACAACTGAAATTTAAAAAAAATAAACCTAGGTACTGATTTTTCAGTTTGTCTATTGGGTGAATCTTTTGTTCCTTGTTTTCTATTTCCTTTCTGAATTTTTAGAGTCTATGACAACTCTGTGTGGCCTGATATCCTGGCCTATTCAGCTGGTATGTTCACAAGGTATGTTTGTTGGTATTAAAATCTGGGTAACCAGGATGAGCATGAGAAAAGAAAGTTAGAAAAGAAGGCCTATGTGATCCCTTGTCATGTGGTTAGAGAGAAAAGGGAGATAACAGCAGGTTTCCAGCTACAGAGCTGGAAATGAGACTGGGTGAATCCGGTCTCAGGGGAAGTAGAAGTGTGTTTCTTACTTCAATCTATTTGTTGCCCTGGGAGGAGTAACCTTCAATTTAGCAAGGGTTACCTGCCTGAATCAGTGGTCTATGGCAAAGAAGACGAGAGCAAAGCTAGGAGGAGATAGTTTATGGGATCCTGAGATGTGGTTAGGGGTGAGCTGAGGTAGAATCTGGTTTGCTTTGGTAGCAGTAGTGACTAGACTACTGTACTGCATCTAAGGTAACAGAGATAGAAAGAGGAGAAGGCCTATGAGCAGACTGTTTGGTTTTCTGGAAAGTGTGGCCTGTGACTTAGCAGGAGGTTTCTGAGGTAGTTCAGGAATTGGGTACAGCTATGGTTAGAGGAAGAGAAGGCTGCAAATGGGGTTGTGTTGTAGTATTAAAGAAGAGACTTAGGGATTGAGTCTGGGGGAACCAAGAGAGAAAGAGAAGTCCTGTAGCCAATCCATATGGTTTTCAGGCAGGCATCCCTATCACTTTCTCTTCTCTTAACACAGAATATTTGAGCAAAATTTGTCAAGGGAGGACAGATTTACTCGCTCATGTTTTCAGAAACTGCATTCCATTGTAGTAGGAAGATAAATGTTGTAGTTGGGCTTTTTTTTTTTTTTTTTTTTTGGTTGGGAATAAACACTGTATCACAAAAAATTGGGGGGCTATAATTTAGCTTACACATTAAAATCTTTCAAGGGACACTAAGGAATTAAGGCAGATACTACAAAGAAATACGACTAATTCCCTGATTTCCTGTTTTGTTTACATACCTTTCTCTTTTTTAAAAAAATTAGATATTTTCTTTATTTACATGTCAAATGATATCTTCTTTCCCGGTTTTCCCTCTGGAAAAAAAAAAAGAAAAAGAAAAGAAAAGAAAAAAAAACAAAACAAAACAAAAACCTGTTCCTTCTCTCCTCCTCCTGACCACCAACCCACCCTCTCCCACTTCCTGGCCCTGGCATTCCCTTACACTGGGGCATAGTACCTTCACAGGATCAAGGGCCTCTCCTCCCATTGATGAGTAACTAGGTTATACACATGCTGCTGGAGCCATTAGTCCCACCATGTGTACTCTTTGGTTGGTGGTTGAGTCCTTGGGAGCTCTGAGGGTACTAGTTAGTTGATATTGTTGTTTGTCCTAAGGGGCTGCAAACCCTTCAGCTGCTTGATACCTTTTTTATACAACCCAAGTCCACCTACTGGAGAAAACCATGACTTATAATGGGTTAAGCTTTCCTAAATCAATTACCAATCAATGAATTTACTCAGAAAAATGTACACAGGAATTTATAATGAAGGATTTCATCAAGTGATATACCATCTTACTAAACACTTCTATATGTATGTCAAGTTTGTAAAAACTAACTATGGTAGCATGAATAAGTAAAAGAGATATCATAGCATCAAGGAAGCACAGAGAAAAGAAATACTCTCAATGCCTTTCTTCTTTTTCACATGTTGATTATTTCTAGGCCCCATTTTATGCTATATAGAAATACATATTAAATATATTACACATATTAAATGTGGTCTTTCCCTATCAGTAAATATTGTCAGGAAATACCTTCAAAGAAATACTTATGCACATATTTTACTATTATAGCAGGTATTCTTAATTTAATCAAGAATACAAGATTTACTATTAGAAGAAACAAACAATATAGAACTTACTGTACATTCAATTTTTAAAAAAATTTAGGGATCAAATCAATTGTTTCACACTTGCCAGACAAATGAAGGCTTTACTTTCTCATATATAACTTAATTTCAGCGTTACAAATGTGTAAAAATATACACATAAGATAAACTTCTGTTGAGTGTATATACAAGTGTGTGTGTGTGTGTGTGTGTGTGTGTGTGCATAATTTCTATGATAACTTTGAGAATAACTGTGAAATTAAATTTCCAGAATGATAGAGTAAACCAAATAGCTTTTATAATGTAGATGACTTAGCAGCTGTCAGCTTTTGCAAGGAATGGCAGTGTACCAATTCCCTTGCCATCAATGAAGCTGTTACTACTGCTGTTGTTGATTCTGTCTTTGCTGAGGTTAACTGCAGTCATAAAACACTTTTTTGGTTCATTTACTCAGACTGTTGATTATCACAGATGCAAAGACAGAACTCCATTAATATCAGCTATACTGTCCCCTAGCCAGTAACATTCTTGAGGACACTGAGACACTCTTCTTGTGGTATTTGCCTAAGAGTATGTTTCATAACATTTCATACAGCTTCAAGATAATTCAATGCTTAATCTTAAATGTGTGTGTGTGTGTGTATATGCATGTATGTGTGTGTGTGTTCATGCATGTGTGTGTGTGTGTGGTGTTATAATTTGGCTGTAAGTTAACACAGATTTAATGGCAAAACAATACTCCATCAAGTGAACTGCAACAACACTTAACATTTCAAGGACACTTTTATTCTATTGGTTTCAATTTGGATAATTTTATGGTTCATGTACATATGCTTCTTTATGACTCTATGTATTTTGTGTGAATTTTACATCCAATTTGGTCACAATTGCTGTTATGTTTAATATACAATCTAGAATGAAAATCCCTCTTAAGAAAGACACATATACATGAATTATATTACTATGTTTCAATGTATTAAGTATTTGCACGTTTATATATCCATGTGAGTTTCAACACTCTCCTATAACATTTATTTTATTTGAAAATTGTACCAATACCACAAAAAACAGAAGCAAATCAAGCACTGTTATAACAATTTTAAAGGTAAAATAATTAGGGCTACATAGATGAGGTGATTATTCAACGCAATATCTAAACCAAGTGTATGGTAACAGATCTGCATATTATTAGCAGTCATTTTATTTACTACAAAAACTAATTTAAAGTCAGTTTTATAATAGACAAGTTTTATTATTTATTGGATCAAAAAAACCCTTTCTCATTATAAACAAATTCTTCTTTTTTTGTAAATAGTCTTTTTGGAAAAACAGAAAATACTCTCATTTGATATTAGTTGTTTTCTTTACTTTTTGAGTTGTTGACTTTTAAAGATAATGTGATGTCTTTTCTCAAATGTTTGACAATATTGTTTTATCAAATATGAAAACTACAAATTCATGAATATATTTGTATTGTATGTTTTCTTAACAAATACCATTCTAACTGGCTGAAATATAATTTCAGTGTCATTTACATCTTATTTGTCTAATTGCTAAGGATGTTGACTTTATTTCTATGTATTTAATGGCTATTTGTACTTCTTCACTAGAAAGTGCCTACCCATTTGTTCCCTTTGTTTTTTGTTCTTGGTACTTAAGTAAGAGTTCCTTATCTATGCCACAGAGCTATCAATTGGTGCTTGGTGCTCTGCTGGAAAGTACTTTCTCTTTTTTTGTAGATTGTTGTTTTAAGTCATTAGAATTTTTTTTTGATGTGAACATCTAAATTTGAACAATGGTGAGATGTGTTAAGTACAAGTTTTGATGTAGGGAAGCAGGTAATGAGATGGCAAAGTAAAGAGATATCAGCAGAAGAAATGAAAACATTATTTGGGAAATTAATGTTTAATCAGGGTAAAAAATGAGTTTGGCAAATTAATTTTTTAATTTAAAAGAAGTTCTTTGCTCATATTCACTAATTCATGCCTTTACGTTTTCCCTTTTCTTCTGGCTAGCACTATTTTTCTCTTGCCCTTCTACTTCCATGCTGTATATATGTGAATTCTATCTGTGTGATGCATCTTTCTCTTTCAGTGTGTACATGCATACTTGCATGAACATTAAAATATGGTTCCACATGTTAAAAAGCAGAAAACATTTATGGTTTATTTCACTTAACACAATCATCTCAGTCTATTTTCCTAAAAAAATAATTATTGTCATCTTTATAGTTGAAATAAATTCCACTGTAAATATATATATATATATACATATATATACACATATATATGCATATATGTGTGTGTATATACATATATATATATATATGATTTGATTAATCCTTTCTTTTGATAGGTAACTGAAAGTACTATATCTGCATTAGCAGGTCGCTGGAAAAGACAATGATAGTGTACCTGAATAGATAGACATAATTATAAATAATGGAGATAATTAATTATATTTATTATAATTATAAATAATAGAGATAAATTAGATTGATAGAGATGTATAAACTTGAAACTTCCAGAGAATCTAAGTAAAGTGGTTTCACCTCTTTACTGAGTATTATGGTTATGGCCTTCAGCAAGAAACGCCTTCTACTTCATTTACAAAACATATTGTGCTCCCATTCACATAAACTTTTGTCTGCCATTGTGTATCTACATTATAATTGTTTCTGTTGATGACTGTCTGATGAATGATTACTCTTTGAAAGAGTGACAAAGTAAATAATTGCTTTACTAGAAATTTCATCTGTCCTGGATGTTAATCTGTACCTCTTCAATTTAGCTTCAGGCAGATATTTTTGTCCAAGGGCAGAAGCAGACATACTTCATCATAATATTACAAGAATGTTTCCTACACCACATAATAATATTCTACTCTGAAACAACTATAATTGTTGACTAAATAAATAATATAATAAAGTGATTTAACTGTCACTTAAAAGAAACTAAGCTTCACACAGTAACAGTAGAAAGACTGCCTCAAAGTTAAGACTTCATTGATCAAAGACTATATCTATAAAATTAAAGCCATTTTAAAATAATCATATGAAAGGATAAAACCTCAGCAAAAGTGCACAAAGACTGTTACATTACTCCAACAGAGTTATTTAATTTAATGATTTCTGAAAAGCCACTGACCAAGAATTTAGAAGCAAAAATAGCCCTAGAGGAAGAAAAACTTCAATGTTATCAGAATTTTTTCAGAGTATTTTTTAATTTTAAAAAAAATGTTTTCCATGTAAATTTTCTATCTTATCAGATATTTTCTGTCTTTAATTTTATCAGAAATTTTTTATATATATGTATGTCTTTTATTTTATCAGAAAATTTTCCAGGTACGTTTTCAATTTTAGCTTTTTTAAAAATAAAACTATAATTTTATAATTTTTTCTTAATACCACTTCAAATTTTCAGAAATTATTTCTATATTTGACTTCCATTTTTATCAAGAAAATTTCTATAAATGTCTTCAGTTTTTATCAGAATTATTTTCCATGTAAATCTTCAATTTTAGTAGAAATGTTTTCTACATACACTTTAAATTTTTTCAGAAATATTTTCTTTGTCTTCCATCTTATCAGGAAGTTTTTCTGTAAATGATATCAATTTTATCATACTTTACATAAAACTTCAATTTTATCAGAATCTTTTTCAATATACCTCTTTAATTTTTTTTTGTAAATTTTTTCTCTATTTGTCTTAAATTTTATCAGAAAATTTTCCATATATATCTTCAGAAGGTTTTACTATATTTGTCTTCAATTTTCTTAGAAATGTTTTCCATGAAAATTTTCAAATTTTTTCAGAAATTTGTCTCCATTAATCTTGAATTTTTCAGAAATATTTTCTATGTCTTCTACTTTATCAGAATTTTTTTCAATATGTGTCTTCAAGTTTATCACTAATTATATCTACATATGTCTTCAATTTGATCAGATTATTTTCTATACATGTCTTAAGGTTTCATATAAAACTTCAATTCTGTCGGGCGGTAGTGGTGCACGCCTTTAATCCCAGCACTTGGGAGGCAGAAGCAGGTAGATTTCTGAGTTCGAGGCCAGCCTGGTCTACTGAGTGAGTTCTAGGACAGCCAGGGCTATACAGAGAAACCCTGTCTCGAAAACCCAAAAAACAAACAAATAAACAAATGAACAAATAAACAAACAAAAACTTCAATTCTATCAGAATATTTTAATATACCACTTCAATTTTTTTCCGAATTTTTTTCTATTTGTCTTCAATTTGTCAGAAATTTTTTTATATCTTTAGCTTTATCAGATATTTTTCTATATATATCTTCCATTTTCCCAGACATGCTTTTCATATAAATCTTCAGTTTTATCAGAAATATTTCTTCATAAATCTTGAGTTTTTCAGTAATATTCACTATTTCTTCTATTTTATCTGATTCTTTTTAATATCAGTGTTTAATTTTATCAGAAATTATATTTATATGTCTTTACTTTGATCAGAATATTTTCTTTTGTGTCCCTAATTTTATGATTTTTATATGAAACTTCAATTTTATCAGAAATTTTTTTAATATACCTCTTCAATTTTCTCAGATATATATATATATATATATATATATATATATATCTTCATTTTTTCAAAATTTTATACATTTGTCTTCAATTTTCTCAGAAATTTTTCCATAAATATCTTCAAATTTTCCAGAAATTTGTCTCCACATATTTTGAATTTTCAGAAATACTTTTTATGTCTTCCATGTTATCTGAAATTTTTTCAGTATTTATCTTCAATTTTATCAGTAACTATTTTAAAATATGTCTTCAATTTTATCAGAATATTTTCTATGTATATCTTCAATTAAATTTTACTTCATATAAAATAATTTTATCAGAAAAATTTTCAATATACCTCTGCAATTTTGTCAGAATTTTTCTATATTTTTCTTCAAATATATCAGGAATTTTTCCAAATAATGTCTTAAATTTTATCAGAAATTTTTGCTATGTATGTTTTCAATTTTTCAGAATTTTTTTCTGTTTGTGTCTTAAATTTACTCAGAAATATTTTTCCATAAAACTATAGCTTTTGTAAGGCAAAAAACACTGTCAATAGGAAAACAATGGCAACCAACAGATTGCTAAAGATCTTTAGCAATCCTACATCGAATAGAGGGCTAATATCTAATATATATAAAGAACTCAACAACTTAGACTTCAGAGACAAAAAAAAATAAACCTTGTCAAAAAATGGGGAAAAGGGCTAAACAAATTATTCTCAACTGAGGAAAACCAAATGACTGAGAAGTACCTAAAGAAATGTTCAACATCCTTAGTCATCAGGGAATGCAAATCATAGCAACCCTGAGATTCCACCTCATACTAGTCAGAATGGCTGAGATCAAAAAACTCAGGTAACAGCAGATGCTTGCAAGGATATGGAGAAAAAGGAACACCCGTCCATTGGTGGAATTGTAAGCTGGTACAACTAATATGGACATTGGTCTGATGGTTCCTCAGGAAATTGGACATAGTATTACCTGAGGACCCAGATATACCACTCCTGGGCATATACCCAGAAGATGTTCAACATGCAATAAAGACATATGCTCAATTATGTTCATAGCAGCCTTGTTTATAATAGCCAGGAGCTAAAAAGAACCCAGATACCCCTCAACAGGGGAATGGATACAGAAAATGTGGTACATTTACACAATGGAGTACTACTCAGCTATTAAAAACAATGAATTCATGAAATTCTTAGGTAAATGGATGAAATTAGAAAATGTCACCTTGAGTGAGATAACCCAGTCATAAAAGAACACGCATGTTTTGCACTCACTGATAAGGGGATAATAGCCCAAAAGCTAAGAATACTCAGGATATAATTCACAGAGTACATGAAACTCAAGACAGAAGGAAGACCAAAGTGTGAATACTTCAGAATTGGGAACAAAATAAACATGGGAGGACATTCAGAGGCAAAGTGTGGAGCAGATCCTGAAGGAAAGGCCATCTACAAACTACCTCACCTGTCGATCCATCTCATATACAGACACTGAACCCAGACACCATTGCAGATGCCAAGAAGTACTTGCTAACAGGAGCCTGATATAGCTGTCTTCTGAGAGGCTGTTGCAGACTCTTGACAAATATAGAGGCGAATGCTCACAGCCGACCACTGGACTGAGTACAGGGTCCCCAATGGAGGAGTTAGAAAAAGGACTGAAGGAAGCTGAAGGGGTTTGCAACTCATAGGAAGAACAATATCAACCAACCAGACACCCCGGAACTCCCAAGGACTAAACCACTAACCAAAGAGTACATATGGAAGGACCAATGGCTCCAGTTGCAATATAGCAGAGGATGGCCTTGTTGGAAGTCAATGGGAGGAAAGGCCCTTGGTCCTGGGAAGGCTCCATGCCCCTGTATAGGGGAATGCCAGGGTTGAGAAGCAAGACTGTGTGGGTGGGTGTGGGAGCACCTTTATAGAAGCAGGAGGAGAAAGGATGGTATAGGGGTTTTCCACAGGGGAAACCAGGAAAGGGGATAACATTTAAAATGTAAATAAATAAAATATCTAATAAAAAAGGAAAAGAAAGATTGATTGACTGGTTTAGTCTCAAAGCTTCAAGGGATATAAATTCCATCATAGTAGAGTATATATGGTGTTGAATACCTTCATAGTTGTATAAGAGAAAGACACACACACAAACACACATATTGTAAACTGAACTGGATAATTTGAGTTCAATTTAAAACCAATACTGAAATACTTTCAATTTAATATCTCTGTAAAAATTATGCAACTTTTAGGAAAACTTATGTATACTAGAAAATAAAGAAATAGAAATCCTTCATCAACATGTTGTATTTTTCTCTAAACTATTACAGACCATTTCTAAATTTAAAAAAAAAGACTTTGATAGTTACTGCCAATTTATTAAATTGTGAAATATACTGGTTATATTTTACATGTAGATATAATCTTGTATTAATTCATGTTTTGTCAGTAAATTTTTTTTCTCATAAGGTCAATTAGGTTTCCAGGTGATACAGAGGTCATTTCAAACCTGATGACAAAAGTCAATTTCAAATGTGTCATGTACAAGGAAGCTAAATAAAAAGGGCATTGAAATGGCATGGACAGCAAAACACAAAACAGTCAAAATAGGAGAATAAGGGATAAAAAAAAGAGGCTAGATGTGTTTTAAAATATAAGATCGATATAGAGGGCACAGAAAAGGCCAAGGAAAAAATAATATGATCAAGCAGTGTTAGTACATAATAGGGAAGAGCAGGGTAGACCAAAACACCACAACCTGGTACCAACACCTTGGCACTTTGCAAAGGGAGTCCACAAGCCACTAATGAACAGGACAGAACAATGGATAAGAGAGGAATTCAGCACATTAGATCAATGGTGCTATGCTGGGACATACTACAAAGGACAAAACAAAGACTGTGGATATGTGGACAAGTTTATCTGACTCTGGACTCTGCTCTATTGCCAAAACCTGTGGAGAATCTTATCAGGCCTCTAACAACTGGTATCTACATAGGTGACTTACAAACATTGTGGTTTAAACACGATCTTTAATGATGCCATCCATGCTTCACTAACTTTAAGAATTACTTAAATTAAAATTCCCTACATTTCAGTAAATGACATCACCAGAATATATTATGTAGACAGAACTTACTACAATTTATTCTTTGACTGCAGAACGTTTTAATCTCATCACTTGGTTCAGGTCATAACATCATGCTTGTTTTCAAACCCTTAGTAAATATTTCAGTAATGTTTTAAAATATTTACCTGTATATTTGATCACACATCATATGTTACTTTTTATTATTATATAAAACCTACAGAAAAATATAACTAGCTTTCTATATTATTTAAATAATAGTATATGTAGTTATTAAAACTTACAGTGAGGAAACCTAAGAAAATATCTAATTTACTGTATCCTGAAAATTCTAGGCTTAGTAAGATTTTTTTCTGTTATGTTAATTATAAGTGAAGAATGACACATGTTTATATGTTTTTTTTGTTTGGCTGGTTTTTGTTTTGATTTGGTCTCTCAAAGACAGGGTTTCTCTGTGTAGCCCTGGCTGTCCTGGAACTCACTTTCTACACCAGGCTGGCCTTGAACTCAGAAATCTGCCTGTCTCTGCCTCCCAAGGGCTGGGATTAAAGGTGTGTGCCACCACTGCAGGGCCACATGTTTATATGTTATGATTCCTGTGTTGATATGTTAATTGATTCTTGTCTGATGTGTTTTCTACACATTTCTGATTGGTGTTTCAATGAACATTGCTGAATGGAATTTTCTAGTATTGTGCTTTCATTTCCTTTGGTCGTGTATCAAAGAGCTTTAGTTTTTGAGTGCTTCATTTTCTTTTTTTGATTAGGTATTTTATTTATTTACATCTCAAATGTTATTCTCTTTCCTGGTTTCCCCTCCACAAACCCTCTATTCTATGGCCCCTCTCCCTGCCTCTTCACAAATGTGTATACTGTGTTTAGATTATGTTTATATCCATTTTGTCCTTTCAATTTTCTCTTCTTTCTAAAATATCATTTTCCCCCTAACTTTTCTCTCTCCATAACGTCATATCCCCTTATAATTTCATATTCTCTTTTCTTTATAATTTTTAAACTAATAGAAACAACTTAGTGCTAATAGTATATGCATGAGTAAAGGGCTATTTACAGGATATTCCCTCAGTAGTCACATTTCTGAAGGACACTGACTCACCATCCTCAATCAAATACCAAGTAACAATAACTCATCAACTGAGGATGCCCAACTTCTGCCCCTCCCTGCAGAGATCTTATCTAAGATTAGGAGGTCTTGGGCATGCTGTTATGTGTACCATGTTTGGGGCTGCTACTGTGGCCTGGAGCTCTCTCTCTCTCTCTCTCTCTCTCTCTCCATGGTGCCTGTTAAAAAGGAGACAAGTTATAAAGGAAGTATTTTATTATAAGAAAGAGAAAATAGGCCGGGTAAGTAGAGGAGGAGAGGAGGAGAGAAAGAGAAAAAGAAAAGAAAAGAAAACAAGATAGCAAGATGAAAAAGAAAAGAAAAAGAGCAGGAAAGAGAGGAAGAAGGCAAGAGAAGAAAGAGGTAAAAGCAAAAGAGGGAGGAAAGAAACAAGGGAGGGACAAAGAGCAAGAGAAGAAGGAGGGGGCAAACCACCCCTTATATTGTATGGGGCATGACATGCCTGGATGTGGTCAAATGACTGGGGGTAGGATCCAGCTAGAATGCTAGGAGCTTGGGGCATTGTCTGCCTGATATATCACACATCTCCTGCAGGGCAGTTGTGAGGGGTTGTGACTAAAGCAGAAGCCAAAGACTCAGGAGTTATAACTGAGCTCCTTCCCCTCCCCCCTACAGTCAGAGACTGTCCCCTGAAGCACCAGGGCTCAAGGCCAATAACTCGACTGAGCCTAAGCTGCCTTAATAGACTACTATCCCACACTGCACCACACTGTTACAATCACTGTAAGTTCATACATTCATTTGTCTTGGTTTTTTTTTGTCTTTCTGGAAGATAAAATGTTTATAGTCATGAAACCACCCATGCCTATTAATTATACAATATAGTGGGTTTTGTTATGAGACATTTCACATTAACTCAGCAAGACCTACAGTCATCTTGTCTCTTTTCTATTTACACAATAACTATTTCTACTGTGTTCCACAAATAATATAAAATATAATTGCTGTTTCTGAGTCAGGATTATTTATCTTATCTTAATGGTATCTCCTTCTATCCATATTGATGTATATGCCATGAATGATGCTTTTCATAAGGGAAAAAGAATAGCTCATTGAGTCTAAGTTCCATATTTCTTTACCCATTCAACAAGTTAGATAACACTGGCTGATCACAACACTTTTCTCATAAATAGTTCTATTGTATATCTTTGGATGAGATATTTTTTCCTATGGTATATTGCCTTTATATCTTTCAGTTGAATACCTAGGATTGGTAAAGCTCCAACATTTTGTAGTTATAGCTTTAAATTTATGAAGAACTGTCATACTGCTTTCCATAGTATTTGGAATATACAAAAATATTGTATAAGAGTCCTTTCCTTCAGTGTGGCAGTTCCTCTGGAAATTGGACATAGTTCTACCAGAGGACCCAGCCATACCACTCCTGGGCATATACCCACAAGATGTTCCATCATGTAATAAGGACACATGCTCCACCATGTTCATAGCAGCCTTATTTATAATAGCCAGAAACTGGAAACAACCCAGATGTCCCTCAACAGAGGAATGGATACAGAAAGTGTGGTAC